>WSUB01000078.1:35177-187997 GCA_019633425.1 Tulasnella sp. 424 | reverse complement strand
TGCGCTTCTCTCTCGCTGCTCTCTTCGCTGTTGTTGCCGTCGTCGTCAGCGCTTCGCCCGTTCCAGAGGATGTGGTATGTTCCCGACATTGTAATCTGTAACTTGTCCCTTCCACTCATACCCTCGGCACCCCAGGCTGTTCGTTCCCCAGAAAATGCAGAGGCCAGGGATTGGTGCCCGCCTAGTGGATGCCCGACTTGGTAAAGGTAAGGGAAATCATCAGAGACTTTTGGCTCGCTTGATAGATGCTGATCACGGCGTCGGATATCCAGCATTCGCTTCGCTTATCCCATTTCGCCTTCGACTGTTTTGTCCATGGCAATAAACTCTTAGGATCTTTTGTAACGCTGCTTGCCGCTGCTTCAATGTAACCAAGTTCTATGCGCATTTTCTCTTGGGTGACACCTCTAAATGTAGAACATTGGTGCCTCGTACCAAAAGCCATGACGATACCTGTGACATTCCAAATGGGAGGAGACGTGAACGGACAAGTTATATTCCATCTTGTACAGAACGCACCACATCCTCTGGAGCGGGCGAAGCGCTGACGAGAGCCACAGCCACAGCAAGGAGAATGAAAGAGAGACGCACAATGGTTCTGGATGAAAGTAGTGGGTTCGAGTGGAAGCAGACCGTTGTTGGGTTTGGTGAAGTCCAAATCCAGATGAGAAATGCTGGGTTGAACTTTGGATACAGGAAAATAAGCGACATACGCTTATACCACTGTCAATCATTCATCGTATTGCAAGGGGATTTGGGGCCAGAGCAGGCCAAGGTGTTTGGAGCGAGGAGGAGAGGGTCTCGAAACTCGGGCTTCCTAATCTGAGCCGAGGAGGGCGGAGGTAAGCGGTCGTAAGACGGATTAAACATTTTCCTGTCCATCCGTCATTTCACCGCCACACCCGGCGGACGACGCGAGGTGAAGCACGAGGAATTTTGCGCCGAAATCTCGGTGCGGAGGATGGACTGGCGCTACGAATAGAAACCATGAATAACCAACACTGACCTTCGAAGACCACCCGAAGCTGTTCGTCTTGATCATATGGTCTCAAGCCACGATAAGCTTTTAAAGTTTTTCCGAGCTCTCCATCTGGCGCCTATTACGCGGCTTACCTTAGCTAATTAGGCGTCTAGACTTTGGGATGAAAACACGAGGGACTTATTAGCGATCTCCGGTGCATCAGGCGGGACAGCAAGCGATCCTCCGTAAGAGCTAAATGAAAACTGGCTACAAGGGGAATCTAGCGGGCAGGAGCCAAAGCAATAGTCACGTTGAGGACACATTAAACAATAGCCCCATGGTCGTATCAGTAAACCTTGTACTCGGAGGGAAAGATCAAACCCAATAGAGGAGATCTAGACGTGAACGTTGAACCGACTGCGAGAACTGCCGAGCGGAAAAGTTCAATGAGATAAACGCTTCAAGACTCTTATGGTCTGAACGCTTAGAAAAGCACTTAGAGATACTGATGAAGAAAATATCGCGTCGTCGCGATACAACCACATTCTTTGAGAGAGCTGATGCATGGGCCAGGGCAAACGAAGTGACGCGAAAGGTTGATGATGACCACCAGTGAGAATGCTGGACGCCAATAAACGGGGCGATGGCGGCCGCCGGACTGATACACAATGGCCATACGGCAATGCAAAGAGAGCAAACGGCATAAGCTTATGCCGCCCTGAAAGTCCATGACGTCAATTCTTAGTAGCATCGTGATACGCGCGGCAACCTGCCGTCGGCACAGTATCCCACGAACTGTTCCTGAGTATTAGGAGTAGTCACTTGCAAGCCTCAAGAACGGGTCGGTTGTCGCCTATACAAATGCTGCGGTCGCTGTCAGGTGGTGTCGACGTCACGAGGCTCATTCTTTACAGGGTGGACAGTGCATAAGCTAGGCAGGGTCGTGAGCATAGCTTTGTCACGATATTCCTTCCCTAAACAGCACAATAGTCCAATTCCGAGTGATTTGGTGATTGTTGTCATTGTCAGGATGTCACAATTGTATGTGCACATCTCACTCCAAACACCTTCGAATCGAGCCCTCTGCCTTGAGGCTCGCCGTACTTTCTTCTTCTAGACGAGAACAATACCTGTAACACTCAGACTACGGTTATCTTTGCGGAGAATTCCTTCCACGATACTGACTTTCACGTAACAACCCCTAACCAAAATGATCAGTTTCGCCAGCATGTAATCAACTTGCCTGACGGAGCTGGTGAAACCCGATCGAGGCTGACTAAGCAGAGATGACCAAGGAGGGCGAGGATCGAGAGCGCCGCTCTCGATTCGAATATGTGTCTGCTTTTGCTTGCAAACCGAATTAGCTTCCTGCTATGCAATCCCGACGTGTATTTCTCGGATTCCGAACCAACTCCTCAATCCGGATTTTGGTGGGCTTTTTTGAGACCATTTCTCTCAAACCCCCTTAGGTTAGGTTATCCACTATGTTAAGTTAATTACACACAGGGATTGCGTGGTGATTCCGAAACGATCATACGACCTTTTACATCCCTCCGAATAGGTCTGCTCGACGGCGTAGACCTGCCGTTTTGCCTACACACTGGCCCTTGCGGAAAGAAAGAAGCACCGGGAAGTTGCGTGAAAGAGGCTACCGACCCTGGGTTTTACGATCCCCACCGCGTTTGTGAGTTGAGAGAGAGGGTCCGGACCTTCATTTGAGGGGTGCCAAGCCGCAAAAATGTCTATCCGTCTTAGGACCGCGTATCTCCGCGCTCCTCGGTGACCGATCAGGAGACGCCCTTGAGTTATGCCAGCTCCCTCCCTCCTCGGTCTGACACTCTGGCGTTCTCCTCGGCTCCCTTTGTTCAACTTTTGAGGCTTGAGAGCGGCATAAGCTTATGCCGCTTGTCCTGTCGAGTGCAAGGTCTTAAGGCCAATATTTCTTAGATAGACTTGGCCTCCATCAGTCCAACAGCTGCCCTCCTCCACTTGTATTCACCAGCGCCACACAAGTCACCATGCGTTTCTCTCTCCTTGCTCTCTTCGCTGTCGTTGTCGCCGTTGTCAGCGCTTCGCCCGTTCCAGAGGATGTGGTGCGTTCTCTACGTTGTGATCTGTAACTTGTCCGTCCCGTTCATCTGATTATTTCCTCCGGCACCTCAGGCCGTTCGTTCCCCTGAGGATGCAGAGGCTAAGCGTTACTGCTTTCCCCACGGATGTCCAGATTACTAAAGGCAAGGGATATCATCGGAGGCTTTTCGCTCGCTTTATAGCTAATGATGACGGCGTCGGATTTTCAGCATTCGCTTTGCCCCAATTATAACTTGGACTGTTTTGCCTATGGAATGAACTTTTAGGAACCTTTGTAGTACCTCTTGCAACTGCTTCAATGTAACCGAGCTCTATGCGCATTTTCTCTTGGGTGCTCTTATCAAAAACCTTGACAATTATACCTGTTACGCTCTACAGGGAAGGAGACTTGCGTGGCAGCGCATCCCCTTGAAGTTGATGTCCTAAGCAAGCACTAGGAGAGGGTCGTGTCATATGCAATCGATCGGGGTTTGGAGTTGCTGAGCGGATCAACACTCCACTGGAGAGCGTTGATTCTGTAGCCTATAGAATCAACGCGCATAGGCTTCTGCCGCTTTGAAAGTCCATGACGTCAATTATAAGCATCGTAATAAGGCCCCCTGCGCTTACAGCCACACGCGGCAACCTACTGTCTGCACAGTATCCCACGAACTGTCCCCAAGTGTTAGGAGTAATTGCTTTCAAGTCTCAAGAACCGGTCGGTTATCGCCTATACAAATGCTGCGGTCGGTGTCAGGTGGTATCGACGTCACGGGGCTCATTCTTTACAGGGTGGACAGTGTATAAGCTAGGCACGGTCGTAAGCATAGCTTTGTCACGACATTCCTCCCCTAAACATCACAATAGTCCATTTCCGAGTGATTTGGTGATTGTTGTCATTGTCAGGATGTCACAATTGTATGTGCACATCTCACTCCGAACACCTTCGAATCGAGCCCTCTGCCGTGAGGCTGTCATTCACCACCACACCCTGCGGGAGATATGAAATAAAGCACGAGGGATTTTGCGCCTGGATTTCGGTCCGGAATGATAGCCTGGCCCTACGAATAGAAACCTGAATAACTTACACCGACCTTTAAAGACCACCCCACACTAAACGTTCGTCTTAATCATATAGTCATGCTCAGAGGTCTAGAACGGACAAGTTATATATCATCTTATACAGAACGCACCACATCCTCTAGAGCGGGCGAAGCGCTAATGACAGCCACAGCCACATGTACAGCAAGGAGAATAATCAAAGAGAAACGCACACTGGTTCTGGATGAAAGTAGTGGGTTCGACGTCCAAATCTAGATGAGAAATGCTGGGTTAAACTTCGGATGTAGGAGAATAAGCGACACACGCTTATACCACTGTCAAGCATTCATCGTAATGCAAGGGGACTTAGGGTCAGAGGAGGCCAAGCTGTTTGGAGCGAGGATCTCGAAACTCGGACTTCCTAATCCAGAGCCGAGGAGGCGGAGGTAAGCGGTCGTAAGACGGATTAAACATTTTCCGGATGATGGACTGGCGCTACGAATAGAAACCATGAATAACCAACACCGACCTTCGAAGACCACCCCACGCCGCCCGTCTTAACCATATGGTCTTAAGCCACGATAAGATTAAAGTTTTTCCGAATTCTCCATCTGCACATTTATGGCGCCCATCAAGCGGCTTACCTTAGCTAATTAGGCGTCCAGACTCTGGGATGAAAACACGAGGGACTTATTCGCGATCTCCGATGCATCACGCGGGACAGCAAGCGATCTCCCGTGAGAGCTAAATGAAAACCGGCTACAAATGGTATCCCCGCTACTTTAGTAGAGGGTCTCTTAAGGAGGGGGTTTGGGGGAGGAGCTCCTTAACGACACCACACGTGATTTTTACTGATCGCACGTGATTACTAACCTTCGCGCGAGAATCCCAAAGTTTGATACGATGTAGGCGCCTCTCTGGCCGTTCTCAAAAGGAGGCTACATACTCGTTAAGTTTACGAAATGCTGAGCAGTGATACCCTCTCAAAATGGTAGAATATTACAAGGTGTAAGGCCGCAACAATACAAGTACAAACAACCAAAATCAAAACCCGAGAGATCTAGAAAGAGGACCAAGGGCGAGAGAAATTACGATAGGAGGCACGATAGAATAGCAGGGGATGGAATATCATCGCAGGGGGAAAGATGCAGAGAACGGTGGAGAACGGCGGAGAATATCATAGAAGGAGAACAACGTGTCAAAACATGCACACAGGCGACCGAACATGGCATAGGTCGGGGTAGGGACGACTAACTCGCATACGATATTTGGAATGGTGACTAGTTCTGGAACACTATCGGAATTGGGATTGGGGTAGGCACGACGAAGTCTCGTCGCTGGAGCATGATAATGCAGCCACCGAGGGGATTAGGATTTACAAACCAATGGCACCGATGGGGACTAAAGTAGCGGGCGAAGTCGCAGAATGCGACGCTATATTTTCTAGCGGGGCAGGAGCCAAAGCAATGGTCACGTTGAGGATACATTAGACAATAGCCCCATGGTCGTATCAGTACACCTTGTACTCGGAGGGACAGATCAAACCTAATAGAGGAGACGTGAACGTTGAACTGACTGCGCAGAATGAGCCGGAAAAGCTCAACGGGATAAAGTCAAGAGCTAGCTTCAAGACTCCTATGGTCCCAACGTTTAGAAAGGCACTTAGAAAAACTGATGAAGAAAATATCGCGTCATCACGATACAGTCACATTCTTTGAGAGAGCTGGTGCATGGGCCAGGGCAACGAAGTGACGCCCCAGGTTGATGATGACCGCCAGTGAGAATGATGGACTCCAGGAAACGGGGCGATGGCGGCCGCCGGACTGATACATGGCCACACGGCAATGCAAAGGGAGCAAACGGCATAAGCTTCTACTGCTTTGAAAGTCTATGACGTCAATTATTAGCATCGTGATAAGCCCCCTAGGCTTACAGCGACGCGCGGCAACCTACCGTCGGCACAGTATCCCACGAACTGTCCCTAAGTCGTAGGAGTAGTTTCTTTCAAGTCTCAAGAACCGGTTGGTTATCGCCTATACAAATGCTGCGGTCGCTGTCAGGTGGTGTCGACGTCACGAGGCTCATTCTTTACAGGGTGGACAGTGCATAAGCTAGGCAGGGTCGTGAGCATAGCTTTGTCACGATATTCCTTCCCTAAACAGCACAATAGTCCAATTCCGAGTGATTTGGTGATTGTTGTCATTGTCAGGATGTCACAATTGTATGTGCACATCTCACTCCAAACACCTTCGAATCGAGCCCTCTGCCTTGAGGCTTCAAGCCGTACTTACTTCTTTTAGACAAGAACAATACGGTCAATACCTTTAGCGGTCAGGTTATGGTTATCTTTGCGGAGAATTCCCGTTGTCTGGGGTTTCGCGCCTCAAACGATACTGGTGACCCAATGGTTGTATTGTGGGCCCGGATGCTAATGAGAGGTTAACTTGCTTGCGAATCTGAACTAGCTTTATGTTGTGCCATCCCGACGTGTATTTCTCGGATTCCCAACCAACTCCTCAATCGATATCTGGATTGGGGTGTCCTTTTTCGAGACCATTTCTCTCAAACCCCCTAGGTTAGGTTATCCACTATGTTAGGTTACACGCTAGGTTAGGTCACACACAGGAATCGCGTAACAATTCCGAAACGATCATGCGACTTGTTCCGCCCCTCCGACTAGGTCTACTCGGCGCTTAGTAAGCGGCGCAGACTTGCCGTTTTGCCTACACATTCGCCCTTGCGGAAAGAAAGAAAGAAGCACCGGGAAGTTGCGCGATAGAGGCTACCAATCCTGAGTTCCACAATCTCCACCGCGTTTGTGAACCGAAAAGCGGGCCCGGACCTTCCTTCTAGAGGCGGTGCAAAGCAGCAAAAATGTCTAATCCGTCTTAAGACCGCACATCTCCGCGCCTTACGGCTCCTGATGAGGAAATTCCTTCGAGTTACGAGATATCCTCCCCTCCTCGCTCCAACACTTTGAAATTCCCCTCACTTCCTTTTACCCGATATTTGAGGCTTGAGAGCGGCATAAGCTTATGCCGCTTGTCCTGTCGAGCGCAAGGTCTTAAGGCCACCATTTCTTGGATGGGTTTGGACTCCATCGGTCAAACAACCACCCACTTCCACCTGTATTTACCAGCATCATCCAAAGTCACCATGCGCTTCTCTCTCGCTGCTCTTTTTGCTGTTGTTGCCGTCGTCGTCAGCGCTTCGCCTGTTCCAGAGGATGTGGTACGTTCCCTGCATTGTGATATGTAACTTGTCCCTTCCATTCATTACCATCGGCAATTCAGGCTGTTCGTTCCCCAGAGAATGAAGAGGCCAGGCAGTACTGCCCGCCAAGTGGATGTCCAGATTACTAAAGGCAAGGGATATCATCGGAGACTTTTAGCTCGCTTTATAGCTAATGATTACGGCGTCGGATTTCTAGCATTCGCTTCGCCTATCCCATTATGCCTTCGACGGGTTTGCCCGTGGCAACAAATTTTAAGGATCTTTTGTAACACACTGCTTCAATGTAACCGAGTTTCATATGCACTTTCTGTTGGGTGACACCTCTAAATGCAGAACATTGGTACCTCATATCGAATCAATATATGTTACGCTCCAAAGGGGAGGAGACTTGCACGGTAGGGCATCCCCTTGAAGTTGACGTCCTAAGCAAACACGAGAAGAGGGTTGTGTTATATGCAATCGGTTGGGGTTTGAGTTGTGTAGCAGACTAACACCCCTTTGGAGAGCGTTGATTCTATATATGGAGCGCCTTACCTCGGCTGGATAATTGAACTGAGGGGTAGACGCGAACGCCCACGTTTTCGTGCCACCCTCCAGCGCGTCCTTTATCATGCCCTTTTGGTCAGCGCGCCGGTAGCCGTTCGTCACATGCATCCACCCCTGCCTTTGTAACCATGCCCGCCAAAATGCGGTGCTCGCTCGTATTCACCATATTCACTGGGAAGCTAACGCTCGGGGAGAAGTGATGGCGTCTCTCGTGACTAGGATCTAATCTCCTGCGCAACACCCCAACAGGTAAACATCCATCAAGTTTAAGCGCTTAAGTCAACCTGTAGTATCAAAGGGCGAGGAAACAGAAGACACAAGACAATGGGGCCAAATTCTTTGCTTTGTCTGATCATTGTCGACTGCTGGATGAATACTGTGGCCGCATCAGCAAGTACTTCTGCTTCGCTGGTCGTCAATGCGGGCCATGTCGGCGTGCAAGCAAGGAGGTCTTACCTGTGCAAAATCAGGAGCTTGTCTAAACGGACGGTTGTCCAAGCAAACCATCTAATTCTCGCCTGAGTTCTGCCATCGACGGTCGTCTCTCAGGCGATCGACACCAGCATTGGGAAATCATCTTTCCGACGGCGCCTTCCAGCTGGGGGTACTTGCTCGTATCTTCGAGAGGACTTTTGGGATCGTTGGGGTTACAGACCGCAAAATATATTTGGGGATCTTCGAGCGTGGCGTGGGGTGGAACACCCGTTATGATCTGGAGCCGTATGAGCGACCACTTCTCGCTAAATTGTTCAACGGCAGGTTGCAGGGTTCTTACCTCGCAGGCAAGGCCACCGAAGCTATACACGTCACTGCTCCATGATCGACCTTTCGTTACGTTCATCAATAGTTCTGGAGCCATCCAGCGAACACTTCCTCCTTGACGGTGTGAGGTCCCATAGAGTAGGTCGTGTTCCATAACTGTCGCCAAACCGAAATCGATGATGAGAGCTTCCCCCCTCGCGCCAATAAGTACATTTTCCTGAGGTACAAGACGGTGATTCGGAGTTGGAAAAGGAAGTTTAACGGTTTTGCTCACGGGTTTGACATCACCATGAACAATCTCCGGCGTTTGAGAGTGAAGGTGGTCGAGCCCGCTGGCCACGTCGTGTAACTGCAATCGGATCCAATTCTCGTTAATAGGAAGTCTCATTGGAGAGATATCGACACGAACAAGTTGGAGTCGATCAGCCCTTGGGTTACGTTTCAAGTAAGTTCTTACATTGCCTTGGTCATACCAAGGGGAAATGAGTGCCAGTGTAGGCGTGATGGTCAAGCCAAGTAGCGGAGCAATGTTCGGATGATGGATTGCCGACCAAGCAATTACTTCCCGATTCAATCGCTTGAGATAGGCATGAGATGCTTGGCCCACTGATCTTTGCAGGACTGACCTCGATCATACGCTCAAGAGCTTCCGCGTCGCTGCAGCCATTCAATCCGAAAGGCCGAAGAACCTTCACAGCTACCTAATCCGCCGCACAACGTAGGGGGAAAAGGTCAGAGAAAGTAAAAATGAATATATTGCCAACCTGACCTTCTGGGGATGGTCGTCGGTCGCTTCATAGAACCAGACGCTACATTTCCAAACGTCACTGTAGCCACCGCAATACCAGGGCCTTCCTTCTGGTTTTTGAATACGTCCGCGCATTGATCGGTTGACCTGGATGAATGCAATTGAGTCTCCTTTAATTCCGGTGGGACTGGTCTGGAACGAGGAGCTACTGCCTGATTGATGCCACGAGCCTCCAGTGGAGGTATTAGGTTCTGGTGGGTCGTCGCATCGTAGTTGACTGGGAGAGCCGTCGTTTACTTCGCCTGGTCCATTGAATGGCAGTCCAAGAGCAATTTGCGGAACCTCGGAGTTCACTCTGTCAGCGACTTCCAAGGAGTTCCCGGATGCATTGAACTGCAAACCGAGGCCCGATTCTTCTCCTGAAGACTCTGAAGCAAGCTGAGTCTCTTCGCTGATTTTGGGTCTAGTCTGTCGAGAGGTCGAGGTCTGACCCTGTAAAGTATGAACTGAGCGCGCCGCCCTGACGGGGCTCTCCGGAGATACCAACGGCCCTCGGGCAAATGGTATCTGCCGCCCCTTGACCCTGCTGGGACTGCAGTCGATTGGAGCTGGTAGAGGAGGCGGACGAGTTCTTATGGGAGTTGTGGGAGGGGAAGGAAGGCTTGTTAGCTCCACTGGTTGAATGAGGCATTCCTGAGTCTGGACATTAGTTGGAATGTCGACCTTGAAAGGCTTTATCGGCTGATGGAATCTTGAAGCCATC
This sequence comes from Tulasnella sp. 424, assembly GCA_019633425.1. Taxonomy (NCBI): domain Eukaryota; kingdom Fungi; phylum Basidiomycota; class Agaricomycetes; order Cantharellales; family Tulasnellaceae; genus Tulasnella; species Tulasnella sp. 424. Next base: position 177,872 of record WSUB01000078.1, on the reverse strand, counting down.
CCTTCTTCATAATGTTGCGACCGCTGTCCCGTTACCATAGCCCCCTTCGAGGCGTCAACAAGTATGCACATCTCAAGTGCTAGATACAATGCGGCGATGACTTTGACGAGCAGAGACACTTTGCACTCTTTGAGGCGGTCGTTGCAATTGTCAGGCTGAGTCGGTGCAGAGTGCGGTTGTGAACAGAGTTGCGTGACGATGATGAATAGAAAGATGGGGACGGCGACAATCTATCAAATAAGTCGACGAGGTTATGGTGAGAGGAATATCGGGACAGGTTGAGCTAAGACTCACCCGTGCATGAAAGACGGTCAACTGAAACGACTTCCCTTTCGCCTTGTAGGACTGGCGACCCTCTAATTCATACGGCTAATGAATTCACTCTTAAACACTGCCGGTGGCACAGAAAGGGGAGTGCACACCGTCGACAAGTCGCCCCGGCTCTTGGGATTTATTCCGAACCGCGAATGGAGTTGAGGAGCCGAACGAGCTGGGTTCCGTTCACTTTGCATTCCTCAACACCGATCTTTACTTGTATGTCAATTCTCAGCTGGCTCCATGGAAGGGTAAGCGTTCGATTATTGCCATCGGCTAACCCCGACGTGCCTCCTACCTTTGGCTCTCTTTGTTTGGGGATATTGGTAGTTTGAAATCCTGGTGGGCTGAGGCTCCGACCCGCGCAGTAGAGCTGAAATATGCACAGCAGCACAGAGAGCGACTAAGAGGAGGATAATAAATACCAACTGGTGAGGCAGAGCTGATGTGTCTGCGGGGCTGTGCACGCCAAGCACGTGCAACAAAGCCTCAACCGGGGAGCAGGTGGCAAAAATACCGCGGCTGTCCAGGACCGGAAATCAACAATAGACAGCCAATAATATATGATCCGTGAAACATTGCCTCCTCTTTGGCTTGACGAGGCATCAAATTCAGCCCCTCGCATACGTTGGGTCCCCATTAAGTAGCCGAGGTTGTGCCGAGTGAACATGTCAAGAGCCAAGCAGCAAAAAGTAGTGTCTGGACATGAGTCGAGGCCATCATGATAAGAAGTCTGTTCGGACTCCTTCGTTTTGTCTCCAAACTGCGGACGGGGACTCAAGTCCAAATGCGACTTCCCTTTCCGTACCCATTCCTTGAATAGCAAATATCATCCCTTGGCCAGTTCACCACAAAGACAGTCTCATGCTAGGGCTCAAAAGGGAGCGAACGTGAGGCACAGTAAACAAACTCGTTGCTCGTATTCTATCTATCCCACCGGCCTCAACGTCTGAGGCTTCCCGAGATGAACGTCACGGAATGCGAGGCTATGAGCCACACTAAGCACCCTTGGAACGGGACACGAGAAGTATTGCAGCAACTTTAAAGGTCATACCTCAGCCTCCACCAAGAGCTCGATGCGAATGACTCGGAGCATCACCTCGTACCGTCTCAGCGGCGCGGTGGAAGGCTGCTTGAGCCTTGAGGAACGATGGACTAGCGGTGGTGCCTAAGGATCTCCAAGCCTATCTGAGTGCTGTAAACCAGCGGCTGCCATAACAAGCTTTAGTAATATGTGTCAAAGACCTGTAATACGAAGGATCAAACAGCGGGCAACGATTCAATTTCCTTATACAGTCATGACATGCCTCAAAGTAGAGCTGGATCGGATAGTTGGTCTCATTTCCACCGCCGTTTTGGTATGTTCCCGATTGGTAAGAATGGTCGGAAGGAAGAGTGATATAGTGGCCCATGTTGGAATGGATGCAACAATTGAAGCTGTCTTGGGAACACGGCACGAGTCGGGCACCAGACGGGTTGTCACAGGCAACGGAACCTTCCTGGAGAACCGACATCGTTGAAGAAGTATTATTCCGCGCTGCTATAATTAAGACTCTAATCAGAAAGGTAACAGATCTAGAGGATTAGGGCGTATCATTTGGGACTGCCTTAAACCTTTGGCAATCAAAGATTGAACATTAGCAGGCTTATCGCTCTTGTTTGCGATCTGGTCACGAGTGCACGTGGTGTTGTCCGCCACCGTGGGTGTGACCGTGGGTTTTCGGACAATTCAGGGACCCGATCCCACAGTAATCAAATATATATTGCCGACCGAGGGACGAAAGGGACCGAAATTAGAACTTGCTCAGCGAGTCGCGACGTGTCCCGCTGTTTCACAAATGGCAGAGCTTTTTCGCCTATCTGGCCTTCCTCCCCCCATCCTTACTTGCTTGTATGCGAAGTACGCAATCGGTGGCACACTTCTCTCAAAGTCAAAGCAAGGATTTTTAGACCAAACTCTCTTCGGCGGCTGCCCTGACCCCCAGTCTCCGGGTAAGAAATTACCCGACGTTCTGCGTTTAGGTTATCCAATTCAACGTTGCCAAGTAGTGTGGTGCCCTGCAAACTTACCTCCAGACGACCAGCAATGATGGACCCGGTCATTGGCAAGGGTCCCTCTGCGATTGACTATGTTATTGAGCAAGCAAAGAATGATCCGGTGGGGTGGTATGGTCCTTGGTGAGATACCTAGCGAGTTAATGCGTCGTCGCGTTATAGTATATTGACGTGCATTCTTTGTCGTTTCATTGTATAGGCTAGTAGGTTTAATTGTTCTTACGCTTATGGCGGTGCGTTCGAGTTTTCTGTGGGGCCTTGGTGGTTACTCTCTCAAACTTCAAGTGACACAATTGTAGGGAATCGTAACATCTCAAGCTACACGATACTTCTCCACCTTCGGGTTTGAGTCGCGGGGCTTGTTTACGGTGGTGGTGCTTTCCATCTTATTGATGTTGTGAGCCTTTTCGGGCCCGTCGCTTAAGCACTTGAAGCCATACACCCTGACCATATTCTTCATTTAACAATCCAGGACACAGTGGATAGCCATTTTGAACGTTTCATGGGTTTGGTTTGTTGCACGGTGAGTAGCGACGCAGGTCTCCCCGTGCCCATGGAAGTGGAGGCTGACAGGAATTACGACGCCTAGTTTTGGTGACTACAGGTAATTCAGGCCTCTTTCCTCCATTTTTACGCTATCTCTAACCCCATTTTATAGGGCGTTCGCGGAGGTACCCTGGGAAGCATGGTTAACACCAATCATTGGCCAAGTCACCGCATTCGTATCGCAGTTGTTCTTTGCACGTCGTTGTTACACCTTGTATCACCGGAACAAGCTCATCTTCGGCGGTCTTCTATTCGGTATGCGTGTTTCTGTGGCCATCCCCTTCCACGTACCCAGCGAGCTACATAAACTGACCGAGGTTGCGTATGACTAGGGATGTTTACCAGTCTGGCGTTGTTCACCATGGTCGGAGTCGTTGTGGCGACAGACCCCTTCAACATTGTACTTGGCAGGAACCTGAGTAAGCCTTCATATTCTTGTCTTAGTCGCCTTGATCAAGGCTGCTTATTCTTTTTGGCCAACACTTGCAGCTACACCTGCATGCTGCGTGAATTTAGGTACGTGCTCCCGCAACAAAATATCTCGCTACCCTATCTTTCGCTAACGAATTTCTGACTAACCTAGCGACCGACCTCGCCATTGCTGGTCTCACACTGTGGAAGTTAGGAATACGCGGTGGCCAAAGCTACAGTGCCAATACGGACGACGTTCTCCGCAGACTCCGAAATTTAACCATCGAAGCGGCGGTACCTCCGGCGATATGCGCGTTGTTGAATGTGCTGGTGTACTTGGAAACAGTGAGAGCGTCCTTTTCCCTCTTTTCCTTCAATATTGCTTTGCTGTCACAGGAGTTAGCCAAACCCCAAACACGCCTTGCTAACAACGACTTGGTGTTTTATAGAACGGAAAGAATCTCGCCTACACCGCGTTCGCGATCACCACACCTAGTTTATACGTTTGCTCGTTGTTGTTCACATTGAATTCGTGAGTGGCTTTCGAAGCCCCCCCATCATCCACCCAGCAGCACCCACATTGCATCTGCTGACTGAACTACCTGTCCTCTGCTTGTCCTTATCACCGATTCTCCGCCATCTAGACGACGCTCGATCCGCCAGAAGCTCAATGCCCCCAATGAAGGAGGAGGGCTTTACAATATCGGATTCGAGTTGTCGAATGTCTTGGGATCGGGCAGCAAAGCCCGGCAGACGGTTAGTCATACCGATCTCAATTCAATGCTCCATCCTTTTACTCAATTATTCCTCTTGGGTTTCATTCCGCCCTCTTCTCTTCTTGGCGGCTGTTTCCGCTGACAACCATACCGGGCCCCGCTTCGCCCCAATCCCCAGGAATCGCGCCGAACCACCATCGTCTTCGCGCCAATGAGCGGCCCTACCTTTGCCGCGAATGCTTCAATGGGCGTCGTGGATGAAAGGGTTGAAGGAAGCCAGGGACCTGAATTATACGGCCGCAGGTCCGGAGACGACGACGACGACGACGAACCGACGACACCTGGAACTAGCCATTAAGGGCTTCGAGTGGATTTGGATCGATGGGGGGTAAGTAATGAACGTTCATTTTGGGGCTCATGGGCATCTCGCCATGCATCGCCTGGGGCAGACAGAGTTGATGATGTAATTTCTCGACGGGTAGGACGAAGCTCGGCCAGGCTCAAAAGCAGCCTCGATACGCAGCCGGCGGACTCCCGAACCTCCACCGTTGCCTACGGTTCTGGGTTAGAGGAGGCGGGCGAGTTCTTATGGGAGTTGTGGGAGGGGAAGGAAGGCTTGTTAGCTCCGCTGGTCGAATGAGGCATTCCTGAGTCTGGGCATTAGGTGGAATGTCGACCTTGGAAGGCTTTATCGGCTGATGGAATCTTGAAGCCATCCCTTCTTCATAATGTTGCGACCGCTGTCCCGTTACCATAGCCCCCTTCGAGGCGTCAACAAGTATGCACATCTCAAGTGCTAGATACAATGCGGCGATGACTTTGACGAGCAGAGACACTTTGCACTTTTGAGGCGGTCGTTGCAATTGTCAGACTGACTTGGTGCAGAGTGCGGTTGTGAACAGAGTTGCGTGACGATGATGAATAGAAGGATGGGGATGGCGACGATCTATCAAATAACTCGACGAGGTTACGGTGACGGGAATATCGGGACAGGTTGATCTAAGACTCACCCGTGCATGAAAGACGGTCAATCGAAACGGCTTCCCTTTCGCCTTGTAGGACTGGCGACCCTCTAATTCATACGGCTAATGAATTCATTTTTAAACACTGCTGGTGGCATAGAAAGGGAGCGCGCACCGTCAACAAGTCGCCCCGACTCTTGGGATTTATTGCGAACCGCGAATGGAGTCGAGGAGCCGAACGAGCTGGGTACCGTTCACTTTGCATTCCTCAAGCACCGATGTTTTCTTGTATTTCAGCTCTCAGCTGGCTACACGGAAAGATAAGCGTTCAATTATTGCCGCTGGCTAACCCCGACGTGCCTCTTACCTTTGGCTCTCTTGTTTGGGGATATTGGTAGTTTGAAATCCTTGTGGGCTCAGGCTCCGACCCGTGCAGCAGAGCTGAAATATGCACAGCAGCACAGAGAGCGACTAAGAGGAGGATAATAAATACCAACTGGTGAGGCAGAGCTGATGTGTCTGTGGGGCTGTGCACGCCAAACGCGTGCAATAAAGCCTCAACCGGGGAGCAGGTGGCAAAAATACCGCGGATGGCCAGGACATGAAATCAACAATAGACAGCCAATGTTATATGTCCGGTGAAACATTGCCTCCTCTTTGGCTTGACGAGGCATTAAATCCAGCCCCTCGCATGCGTTGTGTTCCCATCAATTAGCCGAGGTTGTGCCGAGAGAACACGCCAAGAGCCAAGCAGTAAAAATTAGTGTCTGGATATGAGTCGAGGCCACCATGATAAGAAGTCTGCTCGGACTCCTTCGTTTTGTATCCAAATTGCGGACGGGGACTCAAGTCCAAATGCGACTTCCCTTTCCGTACCCATTCCTTGATAGCAAATATCATCTCTTGACCAGTTTAGGAAGCATCACAAAGACAGTCTTGCCAGGGCTCAAAAGGGAGCGAACGTGAGGCACAGTAAACAAACTCGTTGCTCGTATTCTTCCTACCCCACCGACCTCAACGTCTGAGGCTTCCAGAGATGAACGTCACGGAATGCGAGGCTATGAGCCACACTAAGCACCCCTTGGAACGGGACACGAGAAGTATTGCAGTAACTTTAAAGGTCATATCTCAGCCTCCACCAAGAGCTCGATGCGAATGACTCGGAGCACCCCCTCGTACCGTCTCAGCGGCGTTCCACTTGTTCCAAATGACGAACAAGGAAAGATATTGAAAGGATATATTAAAGAAATATTGCGGCGAGTGAAATCGGGAGTAATGTAGGGATCATAATTTGTTATAGGAACAAACCAGCGGGGTTCGAAATTAGACGGGTGACATGCAGCTCCTGCATCCCACGCCTCAAAGTAAAGCTGGATTGGATGGCTGGTCTCGTTTCCACCGCTGTTTTGGTATGTTCTCGATTGGTTGGAATGGCCGATAGGACGAGTGATGTAGTGGCCCGCGTTGGAGTCAGAAGATCTCAATTGGACGCAACAATTGAACATGCCTTAGGAACACGGTATAAGTCGGGTACCTGTAACAGGCAACGGAACCTTCCTCGAGAACCGACATCGTTGAAGAAGTATTATTCCGCGCTGCTATAATTAAGGACTCTAATCAGAAAGGTAGCAGATCTAGAGGATTAGGGCGTATCATTTGGGACTACCTTTGGCAATCAAAATTTCCACCTTATCGCTCCTGCTCGCGATCTGGTCACGAGTGCGCGTGGTGTTATTTGTCTCATCACAGACGGCTCCGCCACCGTGGATGTGACCGTGGACCTTCGGACAATTCAGGGACCCGATGATGGTGTAATCAAATATGCCGCCGAGGGACCGAAATTGGAACTTGCTCCGCGACCTGTCTCACAAATGGCAGAACTTTTTCGCCTGTCTGGCCACCCTTCCCCTTCCCCTCCTCATCCTTCCTTGCTTGGATGCGAACAACGCAATCGGTGGCATACTTATCTCAAAGTCAAAGCACGGGACTTTTAGACCAAACTCTCTCTGGCGGCTGCCCTGACACCAGTCTCCGGGTAATTCCTTACCCGACGTTCTGCGTTTAGGGTATCTAATTCAACGTTGCCAAGTAGTGTGGTGCCCAGCAAACTTACCTCCAGGCGACCAGCAATGATGGACCCGGTCATTGGCAAGGGTCCCTCAGCGATTGACTATGCTATTGACAATGCAAAGAATAATCCCGTGGGGTGGTATGGTCCTTGGTGAGATACCTAGCGAGTTGATGCGTCGTCGCGTTATAGTATATTGACGTGCATTCTTTGTCGTTTCATTGTATAGGTTAGTAGGTTTAATGGCTCTTACGCTTATGGCGGTGCGTTCGAGTTTTCTGTGGGGCCTTGGTGGTTACTCTCTCAAACTTCAAGTGACCCAATTGTAGGGAATCGTAACATCTCAAGCTACACGATACTTCTCCACCTTCGGGTTTGAGTCGCGGGGCTTGTTTACGGTGGTGGTGCTTTCCATCTTATTGATGTTGTGAGCCTTTTCGGGCCCGTCACTTAAGCACTTGAAACCATACACCCTGACCATATTCTTCATTTAACAATCCAGGACACAATGGATAGCCATTTTGAACGTTTCATGGGTTTGGTTTGTTGCACGGTGAGTAGCCTTCCCCTGCCCATGGAAGTGGAGGCTGAGAGGGATTACGACGTCTAGTTTTGGTGACTACAGGTAATTCGGGCCCTTTCCTCCATTTCTACGCTCTCTCTAACCCCATTTTGTAGGGCGTTCGCGGAAGTACCCTGGGAAGCATGGTTAACACCAATCATTGGCCAAGTCACCGCATTCATATCGCAGTTGTTCTTTGCACATCGTTGTTACACCTTGTATCACCGGAACAAGCTCATCTTCGGCGGTCTTCTATTCGGTATGCGTGTTTCTGTGGCCATCCCCTTCCACGTACCCAGTGAGCTACATAAACTGACTAAGGTTGCGTATGACTAGGGATGTTTACCAGTCTGGCGTTGTTCATCATGGTCGGAGTCGTTGTGGCGACGGATCCCTTTAACATTGTACTTGGCAGGAGCCTGAGTAAGCCTTCACATTCTTGCCTTATTCACCTTGATCAAGTCTGCTTATTCTTTTTCGGCAACACTTGCAGCTATACCCGCATGCTGCGTGAATCTAGGTACGTGTTGCCGCAACAAAATATCTCGCTACCCTATCTTTCGCTAACGAAGTTCTGACTTACCTAGCGACCGACCTCGCCATTGCTGGTCTCACACTGTGGAAGTTAGGATTACGCGGTGGCCAAAGCTACAGTGCCAATACGGACGACGTTCTCCATAGACTCCGAAATTTAACCATCGAAGCGGCGGTACCTCCGGCGATATGCGCATTGTTGAATGTGCTGGTGTACTTGGAAACAGTGAGAGCATCCTTTTCCCTCTTTTCCTTCAATATTGCTTTGCCGTCACAGGAGTTAGCCAAACCCCAAACACGCCTTGCTAACAACGACTTGATGTTTTATAGAACGGAAAGAATCTCGCCTACACCGCGTTCGGGATCATCACGCCTAGTTTATACGTTTGCTCGTTGTTGTTCACATTGAATTCGTGAGTGGCTTTCGAAGCCACCCATCCCCCAGCAGCACCCACATTGCATCTGCTGACTGAACTACCTGTCCTCTGCTTGTCCTTATCACCGATTCTCCGCCATCTAGACGACGTTCGATCCGCCAGAAGTTCAATGCCCCCAATGAAGGAGGAGGGCCTTACGATATTGGATTCGAGTTGTCGAATGTCTTGGGATCGGGCAGCAAAGCCCGGCAGACGGTTAGTCATACCGATCTCAATTCAATACTCCATCTTTTTACTCAATTATTCCTTTTGGGTTTCATTTCGCCCTCTTCTCTTCTTGGCGGCGCGGCTGTTTCCGCTGACAACCATACCCCCCACTTCGCCCAATCCCAGGAATCGCGCCGAACCACCATCGTCTTCGCGCCAATAACCGGCCCTACCTTCGCCGCGAATGCTTCAATGGGCGTCGTGGATGAAAGGGTTGAAGGAAGCCAGGGACCTGAATTATACGGCCGCAGGTCCGGAGATGACGACGACGACGACGAACCGACGACCCCCGGAACTAGCCATAAAGGGCTTCGAGTGGATTTGGATCGATGGGGGGTAAGTAATGAACGTTCATTTTGGGGGCCGTGGGCATCTAGCCAGGGCGGACAGAGTTGATGATGTAATTTCTCGATGGGTAGGACGAAGCTCGGCCAGGATCACCCTGCTCAAAGCCAGCCTCGATACGCAGCCGGCGGACTCCCGAACCTCCACCGTCGCCTAGGGCTTCGGACGACACGCCAAAAAGTCTAATACAGTGACGACGCTTCCGGGTCCTTTTAAGTGTAGCGATAATATTCTAATCCTTGTACCTCGACACGATCTAATTATGGGACGATACACGCATTCCCTTCAGATTACCGTAACTCTTACCCCTCTCCCTTCGTTCTTCCTCAATTGTTATCGCATCCTTGCATCCTTCGTTCGAACCTGTCTCTGTAGGAACTTGAAAACACAATGGGAATTCTGGCTGGAGGGCAGACGCAATGTACTCGGCTTTTGGGGCATCACGTGCACGTTGCTCGACCCTATAGCGCCATGCTGAAGTATGTGCTGGAACGGGATGCCCCGAGTGGAGGCAGCCGTCATCAGAGACCTTGGCGCTAACTCAGTCTCCGAAGGTCACTCGGTCTCGAACGGCGGGTGAAAGATGAAGCGGCTCGAGAGACACAAAGTTGACGTCAGCTCCCTTTTAAGCGTGAAATGAGACGCGCTAGTGATTACAACGCGTGTTACGTACAAATCACCAACGTACGGTCCCGCCTTGCAAGACGTCTCATTCGCAAGGTACCATGATAGACCCGAGACCTGATAGCATATGGACTGGTCTTGAATATATTTTTCGGTGCGCTGAAACCCAACGGAGGTCCGGGGAGCTACCTAGATCCATCTGGGTGTCGATAAAAGAAGGGATCGATGTCTTGAGGGATATCCAAGTTCTTCACCGATGGGACGGTACGATGGGAATAGCACGGGCTGAAAACGACCGTGTAATTGTGGCGCAGAAAACTTGGAGCACGAGCTTCTGAATTGAATCCTCTGGACACTGCTGATCCTGACAATATGCAAACCATGTTCAAACACGCCACTGGTTCATTCTACGGAGCTCACCATTCTCTTGCTGAAGCCACTAGTGGACTAACCTTAGCAGGTCAGGGGCTTTAGGCATATCGGATGTTTCCCAAACGCCAAACTTTTACCCGCCAATCAGCTTCCCAGTGAGTTCGGGAAGCTTGGCAGAGGAAATTGCAATTCTATTGGTCGTGGATGAGAGCGGCGAGGTGCATCGATGGCCTTGATAGGAGTTAATGCGTTAAAGGAATTAAGGGACTGGACAATTGAATGGTTGCCGACTGCTCGAGACAGGTGTTTGTGGCTTTGACTTACGACCACCACGGGACCGACCCAAGACCAGCAACTCGAGAGCGATTTGAGGGACGGACTTCCATGTGCCGCTACTCCGGCGGATCCAGCCTACCGCGGTGCGGCACGTTGGACAGGATGACTCCCTGACGGTGCATTGAGTACTGCCGGGTCAGGACTTGAAGCAGTTATTTCTATAGACGTCCTGCAGCCCGTAGAGGTCAAAAGAGCGCTCGTAGTACTTAGTGGATGAACGGATACACAAGGAGTGGGTTGTCTCATGAACTAACAGCCAAGCGGTTAAAAATTGTGCGAGGCTCCGATGACCCTCTCTCAGGGTCTAAGCGGGACGACCAATCGTGACGGTACCAATGCCTCGGTCCTCGGTGAGACTCCTACGGCTCCATGTCCACCCAACCAGCCAAGCGTTAAATGCTTCAATTATTTTGAATTTTTGTTCCATTTCTTCGTCGATTCGTCCCCTCCCCTCCCAAACTCGGCTCTTTTCTCGTACATAGCCCGGTCGACTTCACTGCTCAAATCGAGAGTGTTGCGCCACGTTAGACGTTTCTTTGCCACAACCCATATAAATCCTTTGGAGGCAAGCTTGAGACGTCCCAATCCGTCCCCGACATTCTTTCATCTCTTACACTACCCTTTGATTACGAGCGAGATAATGTTTACTCCGGTCATTGGGAGACCAGATGCATTGATTGATGCAGTGGCTCAATCAACCCAAGCTGCGCCAGCTGGCTCTTACGGTCCATGGTTAGTGGTTTTCCTTTTCTACCGAATCGATCATTGAGTCCCTTCACTATTACCTTGGTTAGGTTCTTGGCCCTGGTCTTTCTCTCCGTCATGATGGTACGACTACACATGCACATCCACGAAATTGGTACTCACTCACCGGTTACCACGACCCTTTACGACGATGTAAACAGGGCGTCTTAGTTGTTCAGTTTGTGAGATATTTCTCCGCATTTGGATACGAGTCGAAGGGAAGATTCGCCCTCGTTATAGCGTGTATGGTATTGCTCCTGTAAGTGCCTCACGCACCCTCGCCCTGACCGGTTTCCACCTTCTTTCGAAAGACCTGAGAGTTGAACAACACTCATTGTGTGCTTTTTACGACAGGGTTGACTGGTCGATAATAGTGTCCGCTGAATGGGACTGGTTCGCCGAGCAGTAAGTCAAAGCCGAAGTATACTTTGATTGTCTCAAATCTGAATTGCGTTATGTGCTGTGACAAGCTACGGTGATGTCAGGTGAGATCCCCGTGGTTTTGCCAGCCGATCGTCAGTCCATACTGACTATATTTTTCTCAACGACGTCTAGGCGATTCGTTATCATCCCTTGGCAATGCTGGATTGGTCCACCGATCGGCCAGCTCACCGTTTTTGTCTCCCAACTGTTTTTTGCGCATCGGTGTTACAAGCTTTACGATCGCAACAAGTTTGTGTATGCTGGTATACTGGCCGGTGAGACCCGCTTAGCTCGATCTCATTTTCTTTCAAGAGTGGTCTTACTTGAGTGTTTTTGGAATGAGTAGGAATGCTGTCTAGCTTGGGAATGTTCATCCTCGTGGCCACAAGTGTTGCAACAGATCCATATAATTTTCCATTTGTTAGAAAATTCAGTGAGTGCCACCCCGTTTCCCTGCGACCCGCAAGCTCCTGCTGATGATCGACTTCTCAGCCGCCCCTGCTCTCGCCATCAACCTCCGTATGGCACTTCCTATCATCTCATCGGCGAGCTTGTGACTTACTTGCCCCCTTTGCCACTAGTCACGGACTTCTCGATTACCGGCCTCACGCTGTTGAAGCTTGAAGGGCACAATGGCAAGAGCTTCAGTAGCAACACCGACGATATCCTTCGCCGAATCCGAAAGATGACTGTCGAGGCTGCCCTACCACCAGCAATTTGCGCGCTGTTGAATATGTCATTCTATTTGGGAACGGTAAGTATCCTTTCTGCGGGGATTGAGGACGGTGGTAGCATCGGAGACAAAATATGTCGCTCACATCTAGTATCCATAAATATAGGGGAACAAGAATCTGGCCTTTACTTTCTTCGGAATCATGACGCCTAGTATGTACGTTTGCTCGTTGATGTTCATGCTGAACTCGTAAGTTTGTCCTCCGCATCCTCCCCATGACCGGAACCCGAAACTGACTCTGCCTCACCTCCATACCGTATCACTATCAGCCGTCTCACGATCCGCAGGAAGCTCAACTCTAGCAACGACCAAAGTCAAAATGGAGCTGGGACGTATGAATTCTCCACTAGGGTCACTGCGTCTCGGCGTGTTCAACGACAGACAGTGAGTCCACCTCGACGCGAACAACCGCCGCTTTACCCACGGCCAACTTACCCAATTCAATGTCTAGCTTCCGGACACAGGCAACGGCCGAGGCAATATCGTCTTCTCAACGCGGAACAAGCCAGCTTACACCCCTAACGTCTCGATCGGCGTCGTAACCGAACGGATCGAGACCGTGGAAGGACCCGTGGCCGGAATGAAGAGCTTCAGGGAAGAGGAGGACGAGTCTCTTGATCAAAGCGAGGTCAAGGTCGATTTAGAAGGTTGGGCTGATGTGGGTATCTCGATTTTAGAGCCAATACGAACCTCCTGAGCTGACGGGCATTTTGTGAAAGAAGCATGAACGATCTCCTTCAAAGCCGTATGCGGAATCACCGCCTGTACGCATCGGACGCGATGACTTGGAGGAACCACCATTCTCGAAGACGAAGAGAGATGGAGGACGTGCGACATAGCAGGGATTCCGGTGTAAACATCTTGTGCGAGGAAAATAGAGGTTCCCCTTGGTTTCTCCTAGCGCGTATGTTGGCCACACGGCTCATGGCAGGCTTCCATATCGCATTTGTACTGTTTTGGTCCAATGAAAGGTTATCAGAGCAGAGACGGCAACTTTCGTCAACTAACCGACAGTCCTGCCCAGAGACGTAAATGTAAGCGAAGGCCATGCGACGTAAGACGCTCCTTCTAAGCCATACTGCTGCCCCTTCTTTTGTTGGCTGTTTTCTAACGACAGCGGTATCCCCCCCCCCTCTCCCATCTGGGGAATCTCGTCAAATCGTTGTCGTCCCTGAACCGTGACCAGTCGGTCTTCGGACCTTGGTGTTCAACGGTATTGTGGACGAGCTCAAGGAAGCGAAGAAGAATGTGAGTTGCGGGGTCGAAGCTCCGGACGACGATAACAACGATCCGACGGCACGGTCGCCGGGCTAGCCTTAACAAGTTTCAATTGGTGGGTAATGAACGTTCATCTTGCGACCGTGGATGTGTGGCAATGCACTGACGGGGTAGACGGAGTTGCTGATGTAATCTCTCTTAATTAGCCTCTCCTTTTCCTGCCGAGCAGAAATGAATCCGGCCCAGCCGATTACCATTCAGTCTTCCAAGCCACTTTCGGTATACCCCGAACCTTCATCATTGACTGTGCCTTCCGAGAACCTCCAGGAGCTATTCTATCGTAGTGATATATATAATCATTATTCTTGAAAAGTGTACAAAACACAAATACACGGAGGTCGTTTTCCTTCGTTGTCGTGCGGCATTTTCCTCTTTCGGATAGCTCCGTTCAACTCTGTCTGCTGCAAGTCAAAACCGGAATAAGTACTGTGGTCCAAGGTGGCAGGAAGCTGCGATGAACTCAGCTTGGTTGTCTCGTCCACGCAGGTCTATTGAATTGCCGCGTGTCCGAGGGTAGGTAAACCCTGAGGAGCGGCCACCAAAAGACTCTTAAGATACCATCCCCCTCAAGAGATCACCTCATCTCGTCCGGCGGATGAAAAAAGAAGCGGTTCGAGGAACGCGATGTTGACGTCAGATCCTTTTGTGGTCTGGAGTCTTGTAACGAGTGAGACGACCCAGTGATTATCACAAGGCCCGCGGTTAGTTCGGTTCTAACACTTTTCGGTCGCAACAAGGGGTAAAAAGGTTTCATCTGGCGGCTTGTCTGCTGCGTTCCTAGTATAGATCTAAGAGGTGATCATGAGCTGTATATGCCATATTTTAAGTGTTCTTGAGACCCACGCAGGTCCGCTGAATCTGGCTAACCGTATTCACGCATTTGTCCGTCTTGGTGTTGCTCGGCGAGCCGGGGAGGGGACGGCCGAGAGGGGGCGTTCCGAGCGATCCTACTCGACCAATGGAGGCTGGCGATAGGAGTGGACCAAATTGAGAGGATTCTATGGGAGCGGTATTTACGTTGCAACGCGGCCGCTCCTTAATTAATATACGCAGCATTGAACGAGTCTAACAGCGCGCTGTCATATCCCGAGCTCGAGGCCCATTCAAAGTGCTTTTAGAGACCGCGGACTTCTCTTTAGGATAGTACTGTTCACAGGTTGCCGGAAGTCTCGGGCTTTCGCTACATCTGCAAGTTCTCCGAAACGCGATGGGTTCCTTGCCAATTCGCTCCAGAGCCAGGCCCGGAACTAACGAGATTGGAAATCCCTTGGCCGTGGGCACAGGACGGGGACTCAGGTTGAAATGGCAGGAGTGAATAAGTTCAGGGGGGTTGCAATTGAATGGCTGTCTCTGTGGCTTGTCTTGTACTGCAAAGGCCTCCACTTCCCGGAGCCGACTCGAGACAAAGCACAAGCGTCTAAGGGACGGAGTTCCAAGCTCCGGGGACCTCTGAGACAGCAACAGATCAAGGCTATCCTATCCTCTCGTCGAAATCACGACCAAACCAAGACTTTGACCGGTGGCTCGGACGAGCACCCATGGAACGCCAAAGAGATCCAATTCGGACATACTGTATTTGCGGACAGGAACTCGGATGTCTCATCGGCTTTCCGCCAAGCAATCCGAAAATGAGGGAGGCTTCGATGGCCCTATCTCAGGGTCGAGAACCTATGACCAATCACACCAGTCCATTGCCTCGGTCCTCGGCGAGAACCTTGCGTCTGCTCCCCTACCCCGAACGACCAAGCGTTTAAATGCTTGAATTATTTTCGCTTATGGCTCATTTTCGTCGTCTCATCGCCCCTCCTCCACTCGATACCCAGTATATAGTGCTGTCAACTCGACTGCTTCAGTCGAGAGGAGCGAACCACCTTGTACAGCTTCTACGCCCCCTCGTACATATCTTTGGGTAGCACCGTCACCCGAGCTTGAGACCCCACCAACTTCGTCATCATATACATTCTTTCTCCCTTTCTCCCCCTCTTTTTCTACGAGCGAGACGATGATTACCCCAGTCATCGGTAGACCAGATGCCTTGATTGATGCAGTGGTTCAATCAACCCAAGCTGCACCAGCTGGCTCTTTCGGTCCATGGTTAGTAATTCCATCGTGTCTTGCTTTCTCTGTCACTTACTATCGTTATCTCAGGTTCCTGGCTCTTGTCAGTGTTTCTTTCATGATGGTATGTCTAGACAATTATTTTCTGTGGACGTCCAGAAAACGCTGTTTATTCATGCACACAACGGTAACAGGGTGTCCTACTTGTCCAATTTGCGAGATATTTCTCAGAATTTGGATACGAGTCAAGGGGACGATTCGCCCTCGTTTTGACGTGCATGGTATTGTTCCTGTGAGTGCCGCATGCACTCTATCCCTGGCCGGTTTCCACCTTTTCAAAACAGACTTGGAAGCTGAATGAGGCGTTACCCTTTATTTATTTTGTGCAGTACTGACTGGGCTATAATGCTGTCCGTTGAATGGATTTGGTTCGCTGCGCAGTGAGTGGCAACACATGCCTTGCGTATTTATTGCCCTGGGTTCTGATTGCTTCTCGTGTTGCGGCTAGCTACGGCGACATCAGGTAACGTTTCGTGGTTGTCCTTGCTTCCTTAGCTCAAATTGATTTCCCTTCCTACCTTGCTCATTCAACTTTCAGGCGATTCGCTGTCATCCCTTGGCAAGCCTGGCTTGGTCCACCAATCGGTCAGCTCACTGTCTTCACCTCTCAGCTCTTCTTTGCGCACCGGTGTTACAAGCTATACGATCGGAACATATTCGTGCTCGTTGGTATTCTGACAGGTGAGCAGGCGGTGGTTTGTTTCGGCTAGTCAAAACCCTCCTGCTAACGTGTTCGAACTGTTTAGGGATGCTCGGAAGTTTGGGGATGTTCGGGTTTGTTTCCGCGTGCATCGCCATTGATCCGTACAACATCCCGCTTGTTAAAAAGTTCAGTGAGTATCACCGTTCACCGTTCCGCTTCCTCCAGCACCCTCGCTGATGGCCTAAACCTCTTTAGTGATCCCCGCTCTCACCATCAACCTTCGTATGGCATTCATCTTACCGTATTGTCGAGCTTTTGACTGAATTTCGGCTGTTGTTATTAGTTACGGACTTCTCTATCACTGGCCTTACACTATGGAAATTGGAAGGACATGGCAGCAAGAGCTTCAGCTCGAACACGGACGACATCCTTCGTCGAATTCGAAAAATGACTGTCGAGGCTGCCTTGCCACCGGCACTTTGTGCGTTGATAAATATGGCGCTTTATTTGGCAATGGTGAGTGTTACACCTCTCGGTATTGGGAGGATGAGAGGTGTTGCTTACTTTCGAAATCTACTACCATAGAGCGGCAAAAACCTCTCTTTCGTCTTTTTCGGGAGCATGACGCCTGGTATGTACGTTTGCTCGCTGATGTTTATGTTGAACTCGTGAGTCTCTCTTACTGCTCCTTCCCCCGTGGAACCCAGAGCTGACTCTTAGTCGTGGTTCTGGCTCACTGCCTGTTGACGCTCCATTACCAGCCGCCTCACAATCCGCCGTAAACTCAACTCCACCAACGATCACAGTCAAGGCGGTGCTGGAACCTACGAATTCTCCAAGACCACAGCATCGCGACGACTCCAACGACAGACGGTAAGTCTTCCCAACTGTCGGTAATCGTTTCTTCCTCCATGACTAAGCTCCTCCATTTACCCAAACCGTGTAGCTCCCGGACACTGGTAACGGCCGAGGCACGGTCATCTTCCCAGCTCGGACCAGGCCATCTTACACTCCCAACGTCTCGATCGGGGTCGTGACGGAACGCATCGAGACCGTCGAAGGACCTGTGTCCGGAATGAAGAGCTTTAGAGAGGAAGAGGACGAGTCTATCACCCAGAGCGAGGTCAAAGTCGATTTGGAAGGGTGGGCTGATGTGAGTCTCTCAGTTTGGTTGCAAGTGTGGAAGCTCAAAAGCTTACAATTCTGTCAAAGAAGGATAATCGATCTCCTTCGAAGCCGTACTCAGAATCTCCAGCTGTACGCATGGAGCGGGACGATTTGGAAGCACCGCCGTTCTCGTCGAGGAAGCGAGAAGGAGATAATCCCGTGTAGTCAGATCTTGTATAAACGGGCTTTACATTTTAGCAAGGGGAATTTTCTTGGTTTGTTTTTTTCTCCTCTTCTGGTATGTACATAGATGGCACAGCACGAAGAATTTGGGATTGCTTTTCATTGACTTGAGCTGACAAACGCCGAAGAGAGTTGCCACTTGATAACTTACCTCGCTTACTTGTGGGAAGTCTCCTCTCAGTCCAAGACGGTCAGCGATTTTGACCCACGACCCGATTGGTTGAGACAACGAAGGTACCATACGGCCCTGCATTTGCCTGCCTCACTGGTTGCACCTGCTCTCTCTGTGTTTTCGGAGACTTCATTGGCTATGTTTTTTTTGTGTTTGCGGATTGGAAGGGGCCTTGGAACTGTGCTCCTCGGTTACGGACGAGGTATAGAAACGCTTGGGTATTAAATCCACCCACCTCAGCGCACTTCCAGCCTGCCTGGTCAATAGCCCCGGACTTGTGCTACTCCCGGTGGTCATATAGCTCTGCAGAAGTTGATCCTCCCCCCCCCGGGGGACCAATCGGCACCAGTTGGGGCAATGGCTCTCCATTAGAGCCTCAGGTGCCACCAAACGAAGAGATCAAGTCGGACCGATAAAGGGAAACGTAGAACTGGAGATTCAGATGTTCATTTGATGGGGCCTTTTGGATCTTTGGTTTGTTGACCTCAGTCACGTCGCGCCAAGATGATGGAATGTTTCCTAGTGCACAGGCCTCTCGAAGATTGGAGGTCAAGTCAAAGTCCACGACAGTCGCAGGATTCGAAGAGCTGACAAGGATGTTCAGCTAAGAGGGTCAGTTGAGGGGTATCGACAGGTGTTAGATGTGCCTGTTTGCGAAGCACACGCCTCATGATGGACGCGAGTTTTCCATTCGTTTCTGAGCGGAATACTATCCGAAAGATACGGTTTTAGGTGCCGTCTGCAATTAATTCAAGTATCTCCGCAATATTGTGGTGAGAGAAGTTGGCCACGTCGACCAACAGCTGGAAGGGTCGGCTAGATCATGCCAAATTTAAGAGCGACAATAATAGCCAGGTGAAGCTTTTCCTCAGCTGCGTCACCACCGAGAATAAATAACTTCTTCGAGGTTCCCGTCCTCGGACCCCACTGAACCTGTCCTTCACAGCCGTGATGAGATTGATCAATACAAAATAGACATGTAGCTCATTACTGTATTAGGGGCTGGTTCCAGTGAACTTGCACGGTAATCGATGTCGCCTTCCCAGGGGCAGAGCCTTTTTTCTGTGTGGTGGAGAACGGAGTGTGTTGTAGTTTCACGGTGAAGAGACCAGTAAGGAATGGGTTGGGAAGCCACATAAGTATTGTTGCTCGTCGTCGACAGTTGAATTCCCTTAGACTCTTCCATTTCTAGACTCGCTTACGAGTCCTATATCAAGCCCCACCTGAGCAAATCGATTCACTGTTTTCGACTCCTTCAAGATGAAGAAACGGCAGGTAAGCGCCTATGATATCATTGTGGTCATAGTTTTCGAAAAGCTAGTCCAAACAATTGAGATGCCACCACCATTCGCAACGAAAGTTCGCAGCGCAAGACGCGCAAGACGCACTCGCAAACTGAAAAGGCATTATGCAATAAAACCTCGGTACAAACCTCTCGAAACCCGTTTCTCATTTGGTCCTCATCCTCAGTTCCGGGCCTCCGAGAGCGGTGTTTTTCGCGAGGGGGAGTGGCCAGGTTGGGAGCTTTTCCCGACGTTCTCTCCAACGGCGCACCCCTCCTCCTCCTAGCTCAGGTTATGAAGTTAAGGCCATTGCTGTGGCGAGCATGCCTAAGATTTATATGAACCTCCACAGGCTCCACTTCATCCCTGTTCCAACACCTCGCGTAACCTCTATCGAGATCCCCTCCATGAGGCATTTGTGCTTTAGGGGATTTGCATTTGTTCACCATATTTAGGCTCCGAAATTGGATTTGTATGCACCCTTTTTGGGGTGACTTAGGAGGTTCCCGTCCCCATCCTGGTTTCCCCGGTGATGGTGGGAACATTCGACCCATGGTCCACCTCGGACCCGAAGCGACCCAGCTATCTCTTGGGCCCCAAGTTAGATAAGAAAGGACTTCTATGTAAACAGCTAACTAGTACCCTATTTGGATGCAATGTTGCCGTGGCCAACGGAGCCTATGCAAATAGTTTGGGGTTAGGCATGACGACCCAAGATCATGAGCTAGAGGATTCGGCAGTCTAAATTTTAGGTCGAAGACCGAGGGTGACGGGATTCAATCAGGGATGATGCAGTAGCATCATCGGTTGATGCGTGCAGCCAACACTTAACGAACTCACTGGAAAGGTCGACCGAACCTCTTAGATAGACCCAAATGATTCTACGCTGTTCTTGGAGTGGTGCGGCCATCGCCTTTCCTCCGGCGAAGGCGGATCTAGCAAGCGCAAGGCCCCTCCCCTTCACGGGCCCCTTCCATGGAACGATTCCACTGCGGCTAGAGAGCTAGAGTCGCCTTTAGAGAGTCTAACCGAGCAAACCCTCCATTGGCCGTTGGAACGGCGCCGTTACACGTACAAAACAGAAAGCCTTTGCTCCCACTGAGGGCAACTCCTCGGTTCCTTCCGGATAGAACTTGCTGTTCTTGCTGAACAATCAGTTACCTCAGCCTCTAAGCTCGCGAGACTACCTCTGCTGAAGGTCATCTCCACTTCCTCCCAACAGAATTTCCCTATCTTGCGGTTGAGCCTCTTGAGGACCCATTTTCTCCCTCCCTTTTCTTGATCAAAGCTTCCGTATGTATCGTCATGGAGTTTCATAGAATTCGAATATGGTCCGCATTGCATCCGACACTATGATTAAAATAGAAACCGATATTTTTAGACATTACGTTTATGGGGCTTGAAAGGTCCCCGTCCTCCGATGGGAGCCTGATCGGAGCATTGCGCGGTCTGTCCCGGACCCGAAGGCGACGACATCGGCCCTCCCTCACCAACACATTGGCTTCCAAACCAAACAATCCAAAGCCACTTCGTTTTCACGAACTGCCTGACTTAGGAGGGATTTGGACCTTTTTTTTCGTAGTTAAACGGGGTTTCATGTCCATGTTAGGAAAACAATATGAGGTTACGGTCCAAGAAGCGAGCTTCCTTGGGGAAAGCTTATTCGCGTGCGCGGCGGAAAAGCGGAGAGCTTCGTTATCTGCATTGGATAGCAAAAGACGGTGAGAGTACCGGACCCGAAAACGATGAAATTCGATCAGGGTCGAGGCAGATGTTTGATCGAGTATTCGTCATGGGAGCCTGACCAAGGGGTCCGGCGACCGAGCTAAGCCACTCTGTCGAGGGACTTCAAGTACGTTTTACGTCTCTCCTGTCTCCCCGAATCTTCTCCACTTTCCCCGCCTGTTGCTGCACCGGCTTCGAACGAGCATATACCTCCCACAGGCACCTCGCTGGCGTGACTTCGACGTATAACTCGTATCCATTTGGGCTCGCCGTAACCGCGTTCATTTTGGCCCTGTAGCTTCATCCCCTCGCTCCTTCCTCCTCCAGTCGCCACTCTCTCATCTGAAATCCTCTTCCCCTCCTCCCTCAAACCAGCAACTGCGGTGATGATCAAACCAGTCATCGGGAGACCGCCCGAGGCAATTGAGCAGGGCGTCGAATTTTTGAAAAGTAATCCTGCTGGGCATTTTGGGCCCTGGTAAAGTCGCTTCTTTTTACCCTCGTGACGCAGGTTCTCTTTCAGCTCAAGCTATATCTTTCAATTGGTATTCTTGATACAGGTTTATGGCTGTCGTTGGCACTACGCTTATGCTGGTACGTTTGTTCATCCTACCTGCCTGCCACCGTCGCTCTGGCCCCAGTTCTAAGTCACGTAATGTCTAAAATTATATTATTTCCAATAATAGGGAGTCCTGGTGACCCAGACTGTGAAATACTTCTCCACATTTGGCTATGAGTCGTTGCGCATGTTCGCGCTTGTAGTCTCTTGCTTTACCCTGTCAATGTCAGTAACCCATCCTGTCAGGCCGTGAAAATGCCGACGAGCTTGTTGAATTTACGGAATGGGACAACACCTCTTCTTTTCTCCTCGCAGACTTCAATGGATAGTGCTCATACTGGCTACGTGGGACTGGTTCGTCGTGAAGTCAGTCTAGCCGTTTCGTTCTGCACCTTCGACTCTACGAAAGCTCTCCTAACGTACGCGTTCATTCCTTCATTGCTCCGGCGCAGCTACGGGGACTGGAGGTAAGCAGACGTCCCCCCCCGGGCCGTTCTCAATACGATGTTAACCCCGGTTCTAACCCTTTCCTCGACGCGGCCCCGTTCTTTAGCCGCTTCGCCCTGGTTCCTTGGGAAATTCCCGCTTTGGAAGTCCTCACAAGACTCACAGTGTTCGTCGCCCAAATTTTCTTCGCCCAGCGCTGTTACGCACTATACAATCGGAGCAGGGTTGTGTTTACGGGTGTCATGATTGGTGAGTCGGCCCGCCTCGGTCTCAGCCGCCGCCGTCGGCCGCTGCACCCGGCTTCCAGCTATACTGGACAGTCAAAACTGACTTTTGCTCTGTGTATTGTGTATGCTGCGAAGGGATGTCGGCCAGTTTAGTTCTGTTCGCGATGGTCAGCGCCGTTGAAGCGATCGACCCCTACCACGTAGAGTTTCTTCAGAAGCTCAGTTGAGTATCCGGTGGCGTGAGACGCATAGCCTTGTTCCTACGTGAGGCTAAAACACAATCTTCCCAGTGATTACAGCGCTTTCTATCAGCCTCTGTGAGTTCGCTGGAAGAGAGTTTCTTCGCTGAATTCTGACGTGCGTTACTATTTCCGGCCACCCTAGTAACCGACCTCTCGATCACTGGTCTCACCGTGTGGAAACTAGGACGACGCGGGGGACACACTTTAAGCCCCAATACAGACGATGTTATTCAACGACTTCGTAATGTTACTCTGGAAGCGGCGGCCCCTCCCGCAATTGCGGCATTCTTGAACCTTGCACTATGTTTTAGATGGGTAAGGACACCCACTTTCTCCCATGACCCACGGATTTAGCTGTCAAAAAAGAGTTAATGCAGCTAATCAAACACCATTTTATTTCATTATTGCGCGGGTTTCTAGACAGATTACACTTACCATTGGTTTGGACTGATGACTCCCAAGCTTTACGTTTGGTCATTAATGTTTACTCTGAACTCGTGAGTGGGCTGCCGCACCGCATAGTGTTTCCTGTCGATATTTTCTAAACCGGGACCATGCGTCTCTCCTAGGCGAGTAGCGATTCGCGAAAAGTTCAACTCACCGAATCAGGGGGACGACGATAGGGCTGGAAAGCTTAGCACGGGGTTTGAGTTTGCGAAGTCCTCGAGATTGAATCGCAAGCCTAGAGGCGCTGTAAGTTCCTTTCACCTCCTCGATGCAGGTGCAGTCCTCGTCCCATCGGTTGGTCATTGGAACCAACCACCGTTCTTTCTTTGCATGTCCTTCTGACACAGATACTGACCAGTATCTCGTTCCGTAACACATAGGATCGAGGCCATGATCGCACCACCTTTATCCTCTCCGACTTGTCCAGACCGCCACAGGTTTCGGGGATAACGGCGGAGGAAGCTACCGAGATGGATGAAGACCTCCAAAGATGTGGGTGATTTCATCTCCGACGCCAGTACAAATAGGCAGAGACTTGACTCGGATTGCTCTAAGGTTAGCCTAAAGAATTAGTCCAGGACTCTCGGTGGTGCAGATGGAATCTAACGACTTGACGGGATGCCGCCCTATTTTACAGCCACCACCAAACTTCGAGTCGAAGCTGGACGGATTGGGAATCGCACCGCGACGCGCACGAAGAAACTCGGAGCCGGCATTAACATCCTCCCAAGTATTTTTTGGAACGGAGGGATGAGCCGCATCGAAGCAGGGATGAGACGATATGTTGCACTCCTCCAAAGTCGCTCTGAGCCGTTTAAGCTGTATATATCTCGTATCTCGATTTACTCTCCCCGATATTCATTAGTGTTGCTTTTGCCTTGGTTGGGTGGTTACGTATCGCCAAGAATTGGAGCCACTTCACTTGAGGTTGGTTGCTCGCCAACCCCATCTACGTTCTGGCATGTTCGCGCCGTGATTCTACGCTCCCGCGGTCTGCGTGGATGGTAAGTAGTGGTTGAGGGAGGGCTTGCTGAGCTAATTCAACCAAAAAAAGGTTGATCTCGGGTCCGTCGGGACCGAGCCCCAAGCGACGCGAGGGTTGGTGTCCAAATTTGGTTGTGATGACCCTTGGCAGGTGCCAGAGGCGGTGACAAGTGCAAATCCCTCGGTTCGGCGATAAACTAAATTACCCGACCAATTGGGTTTTTATCCTTCCCCTATCCATGTCCTTTCATCCTGTCCCTCCCCTCTCTTTCTTCTCTCCCTCTCAACTGTTGGATGGTCTCTCTGACCTCGGTCGGCAGAAAACCCAATTCTTTTTGCTAGCTTGCTTTGTCAGCTGTAGCTTTTTTCCCACCCACCTCGCTCGCCACCGTAACGAGCGATGATCACGCCAGTAATAGGCAAAGGTCCAAAGGCTATCGATCATGCTATCACGCACGCTCAAACTGATCCTCGTGGTGTCTTGGGACCATGGTCAGTTCTCTTCCACCCAGCCCTTTACAATCATATTCGACGCTCCTAACCCCTCTCTTCTCCGAGCAGGTTAATGGCTCTCGTCACCCTCACTTTCATGATGGTATGTCATGCGTCCTTCCCAGTCCCATACGACCTTAGCCTCAGCGCTTACGAGCAATCGGTCCCCGCACTCCAAGGGCATCCTCTTAATCCAAGCGTGGAGATACTTTACTGCCTTTGGTTACGAATCTCTCGGCATTTTTACACTGGTGGTAACGTGCATCGTGCTATCCATGTGAGTAGAGGTGGTATGACATTCTTATCCCCGAACAACCTGGCCTGATGCAAACTTGCGTTGCGCCAGAGCTCAATGGATCGTCATTGAACTCGAGGCATGGGACTGGTTTGTTGCTCAGTGAGTCTCGTCTTACAGTTTACTCTGCTGAGGACAAACCACTGAGTGACTTCATTCACTTCTCCAGCTACGGCGACTGGAGGTGAGCGGAAATCGACCAAACCAGGCCTTGACTTTTCCTCTCATTGTTCATCTTACTTCGCTCATAGTACCGTCGTCCAAGTGTCTTGGCGCGTTTGGTCTGAACCGATCATCGCGCAACTCCTGGTCTTCGTGGCTCAAATCTTTTTCGCGCACCGGTGTTACGCACTGTATCACCGAAGCAAGCTCATCTTTGCTGGGCTCATACTAGGTGAACGCCGTTTCCCCGGGGATTTTACCCCTGCGCAAGCTGACAAATCTCTCTCCCCCTCTCCTGCTTGAACATCGTTGGCGTTATATTTGTGTCCAGCCATGTTGGCCAGCTTGGCGATGTTCACTATTGCTGGTGTGGCTTTGGCGATCGATCCGTATAATTTCGATTTGGATAGACAATTCAGTGAGTGCAAACTTTTCTCGCCCTTTCGGTCACAATTCTCATGGCCCCGCTCGCCACTTCCTAGCGATCCCCGCTCTCTGCATCAACCTAGGTGAGTTCGTCACATCCCCCTCTTAGAAAAAAACACTATTGTACTCACCAGCTTGAGATCCATTAGTCACCGATCTAGCCATTACCTCTCTCACCTTATGGAAACTAGGGGTCGGTGGTGGAAGAGGGAACTCATTCAGCCCAAATACGGACGACGTTTTGCGACGATTGCGTAACTTGATGATCGAGGCAGCCGTACCTCCTGCAATTTGTGCGATTTTCAACATGTCGTTCTTCTTGTCGCTGGTAGGAGCTTTCAAGGTTTTCGCTTGTGGTCGTCCCGAGAAAACTTATACTGGTGGATTGATCGTTTGAAGGGTGCCAAGAACATTATTTTCACCTGGTTCAACATCATGAGTCCTAGATTTTATGTTTGTGCGTTGATGTTTACGCTCAACGCGTGAGTCCCAACCTCCCGTTGCTCGTCACACTACCATGTCAGTTAACAAGGGACTTCTACATGCGTTCCTCCTCCTGCCTGATTACTTCTATCTGTTCCCTTTTCAGCCGCATAAGGATCCGGAAGAAGTTCAACTCACCCAACGACAAAGACGAAATTTCTGTGAGCACAAGCTTCGAGTTCTCTAATTGCGCTATCACAGGGCCGTATATGTCCGGCAAATCACACCAGACCGTGAGTCGCCACCTTTCAGCGATTACCACCTTCCCTTTGTTTCGTTCGATGCGTTCCTGACTGACCCCGGCCGTCCATACAGGATACGCGCCGCACTACCGTCTTCCTTTCCACGACGACAGGGTCATCGCTCGCCCCCGATGTCTCAATGGGAATCGTCGACGAAAGAGTCGGTGGGGGTAGCAACGACAATGATCAACTCGAGGGTCGTTTTTCCAGAACGGAAGTCCCAATAGCAGGTACGAGTCAAAGTGACTTGCAGGTCGATTTGGACCGCTGGGAGGTATGACACGTGGTAGACTCTATACCAGAAATGGTAGGAAAAGTCCTGACGATTAATCCCTCGCTTTTACTAGAAGGACGCACCATCAACATCACATTCGGCAGTCACCTCCTTCCGCTCGCGGAGAAACTCCGAGCCACCAGCTTTACCGTCTTCTCTACTCGGGCTCGACGGTCCGAGATGATGCAGGCTTTTCAAAATTTACTGCGATATAGGCTAATTTATTCCTTTTTTTCAACCCGCACCATCTCTTATCGCGTATATGCATACTTGGAGTCGGACGCCCGCATAGCTTCATTACTCCTTGGGTTTATGGTACCTTTCCTCATTTCCTTAGACTTTCTTTTTGGGTTTTATGTTGGTTCATTGCAGTTATATCTTCTCGCACAGTGTATCATACCACTTTTCTCAACGCTCCCCACTCTCTCATTCATTAGCAATTTGTTATATATGACAGTTCAATGTTACCGAAGAATTACGTAGCTTTAGTGTGCGGAGGAAGTGAGCCTAACTCGAGCTAGCATGCCTTGGAGCCCGAGGGAGGGGTAACGGGTGTAGAACGCATCGAAGAGGAGACTCGTGGCGAACTGGAGCACGGTCCAAGGTCCACTGCGGGCGCTTTTGTTCCCTGTCCTCGTCCACCTCCATCTCTCCCCCTTGATCCTTTTCCTTCCATTTTCCAGCTACACCCCACTTGTTCCCCTTACTCGAGCTCCATAGATTTTCGATACGACAAAGCCCACTCTCCGTGGCACTGTCAAGCAACTGACACTTGGTCAAGCTATTCGGGTTCCGTGAGGCGCGTAGGACCCCAATTTCAGGGACCAAGTGCTACCTGGCGAGCTTTTGCCTTCCGTTTCTTGCTCTGTGGCCTTCTTCTTCTTCTTCTTCTTCTTCTTCTTCTTCTTCTTCTTAGGCTCATAGTGTTCGTCTCTCAAACTGTTTTCGCTCGCTAATGTTACACCCTGTACGATCAAAGCAAAGTTATCTTCGCAAGCGTTATGCTTGATGAGTAGACCACCCATTTCCAAAGGCCAGATATCTTGTTTTGGGGTATCCAAACTGACTAGGTTCGAGGGATGTCCGCTATTCAGGGTCGAGCGTTTTGAGGTCCCCGCCCATGTACTTCCCACAGTTGGTGTGACTTCTCGCCTATTGCTGGGCGAGCTCATCACCTGCTCATCCACAAGGTTTTCAGTCCGCCAATGCAAGACGAGAATGGCGTAATAAACGAGAGCAGATTATATGACCGGAACTCGACTTCATGCGAATTAACGAGGTAATCGTGGATCTCCGTACCCATCTTCCGGTCACCTTCGAGCGACGGCCTACATACTCAATCCTAGACACGAAGGCCCGAGTTCCTTGACGAACCTATTAGCATATTTCATGTGTCGTGCAGCGTTGCGCATCGCTCTAAAGGTGATCATGAAGAAGCGGTGTCTTCGTAACAGCCCAAACAGGCACCTTCATCGTGCACTTTCATCCAACGTACGTGCCATGTTAATCCGCTTTCATTCACAGGGTGTTTTATTATGGATTCAAGTGACTGAGAGACGGTTTCGTCGGCCGGAACTTTTGCCTCCTCGTTCGGAAGGACTGTGATTGTCATCATTATCTGCCTCGTTGTCGGCTCGTCGGTTGACAGCCAACACTTAACCAACTCATTGGAAGAGTCGGTGAAAAGTCTTGAAAGCAACCCTAAGTTTCTGCGCCGTTCTTGGGTCGATACGACGTTAGCTTCTTCCCCAGGGAAGGAGCGTCTCGGCAGCCGGCAGCCGGCTGCCGGCAAGCGCCAAGGCCTCTGCCCCATCACGGGCCCAGTCCACGGAACGATTCCCATTGGGCCATTGAGCTAGAGTAGCTTGCAGAGAGTCCGGCTGAGCAAACCCCCCTCGGTCGTCGGAACGGCGACGTTGCAAGTACGACACAAGAAGCCTTTGCTTCTAGTCAGGACAGTATAGCTTGCTTCCTCCGGCTAGAACTTTGCTGCCAGTGTTCTCACCGAAAAATCGACTCCCGGGGCCAGTTAGCTAGCGAGAAGACATGCGCTGGATCCTATCTCCACTTCCCTAAGATAGATATCCCCTATATCGCCGTTGGGCCTCCGAGGACTAAGCCTGCTGCAAACCCCGCTCCACCTTTCTCGGTTAAAACCTCACATGTATTCTCTTGGAGTTCCGCAGGGTCCGGATGTGTATTACCCTAAATCTGAAATCGGGATTTACCACTACGTTTGTGGCGCTTGAAAGGTCCCCGTCCTTCGATCGGAGCCCTGACGGTGTGTAGGAGCATCGCGCGATGCATACCGGACCCGAAGGCGACCCCAAAAATGCATAGGCTTCCAAACCAAACCAGATCAAAGCGACTTCGTTTTCACAAACTGCCTGACACAGGAGGGATTTTGGACCTGACCTTCATGTAGTTAAACGGGGTTTCATGTCCATGTTAGGAAAAAATTAGAGGTTGCTAGAAGAAGCAAGCTTCTTTGGAGAAAAGCTTATTCTCGTACACGGCGAAAAGCGGAAGGCTTCGTTATCTGCATTGGATAGCAAGAGGCAGTGAAATTTCCGGACCCGAAACGATGAAATTCGATCAGGGTCGAGGCACTCCTTTTGATCGATTGGACGCTGGTCTCGTGGGAATTTGGCCTTGGGGGTCCCGGCGACCGAGCTAAGTCCCTCGATCCCCCAGAGACTTCAAGCACGTTTTGTGTTTCTCCCCATCTCCCCGACTCTTTCCTACTTGCCCCACCCGTCGCTGTACTGTCGTATATTTCTCCCACAGCTAACTTCGGTGGCGTGACTACGACGCATAACCCGTATCCATCTGCGCTCGCCGTACCGCCTTCATTTTGGTCCCGAGACTGCGCATTTGCTTTTATCCCCTCGCTCCTTTCTCTTCCCCTGTCGCCACTCTCTTATTCTTCCCTCTTCACTCAAATCAGCAAGTTCCACGATGATCAAACCAGTCATCGGAAGACCGCCCGAGGCAATTCAGCAAGGCGTCGAGCTTTTGAAAAGTAATCCCGCTGGCTGTTTTGGACCCTGGTACAGTCGTTTCTTAACCTCGCAACCCAATCCTTCTTCATCTAAACCATAGCTTTCATACGGCTTTCTTGATATACAGGCTCATGGCTGTCGTTGGTACCACGTTTATGCTGGTACGTTTGCTTGTTCGGTCTGTCTGCCACCACCGTCGCTCTGGCCCCAGTTTCTGAGTTACGTAATGTTTGAAATTATATTGTTTTCAATAGGGAATCCTGACGACGCAGACTGCGAAATACTTCTCCACATTCGGCTACGAGTCGTTACGCATGTTCACGCTCGTAGTATCTTGCTTTATCCTGTCAATGTCAGTGGCCCATCCTGTCAGGGCGTGAAAATGCTGACGAGCTTGTTGACTTTACGGAACGGGACAACTCCCCTTCTCTTCTCCTCGCAGACTTCAATGTATAGTGCTCATACTGGCTACGTGGGATTGGTTCGTCGTGCAGTCAGTCTTACCGCTTCCCTCGCGTTTTTCGACTATTCGAACGCTATCCTAACGTACGCGGTCGTCCTTTCATTGCTCCGGCGCAGCTACGGGGACTGGAGGTAAGCCGACTTCCCCGCCCCGCCGTTCTCAATAAAAGCTTACCCCTAGCTCTTACCCCCGTTCTGAAGCCGCTTCGCCCTAGTTCCTTGGCAAATCCCCGCTTTGGAAGTCGTCACGCGGCTCACAGTTTTTGTCGCCCAAATCTTCTTCGCCCAGCGGTGCTACGCTCTGTACAATCGGAGTAGGGCTGTGTTTACGGGCGTTATGGTTGGTGAGTCGGCCGCCTCGGCCGTCGCCCGCCGCCGCCGCACTGGGTTTTCCAGCTATGTGGAGCAATTAAAACTAACTTTAGTTCTGTGTATTGTGTATGCCGCGAAGGGATGTCGGCCAGTCTAATTCTGTTCGCGATGGTCAGCGCCGTTGAAGCGATCGACCCTTACAACGTAGCGTTTCTTGAAAAGCTCAGTTGAGTATCTAGTGGCGTGAGACGCATAGTTTTGTTACTAAGTGAGGCTAAAACACAATTTTCCCAGTGATTCCAGCGCTTTCTATCAGCCTCTGTGAGTTCGCTGGGAGAAAGTTTCTTCGCTGATTCTGACGTGCGTTACGATGCCGGGCCACCCCAGTAACGGATCTTTCAATTACCGGTCTCACCGTGTGGAAATTAGGACGACGCGATGAACATACTTTAAGCACCAATACAGACGACGTTATTCGACGACTTCGTAACGTTACTCTGGAAGCGGCGGCCCCTCCTGCAATTGCGGCATTCTTGAACCTTGCCCTATGTTTTAGATGGGTAAGTGCGGCCACTGGATGGATCTGTCAAAAAGCGTTCATGCAGCTAGGCTTGCTGATCAACCACTATTTCATTCCATTATTGCGCGGGAGTGTAGACAGATTACACGTACCACTGGTTCGGAATGATGACTCCCAAGCTCTACGTTTGGTCGCTGATGTTTACTCTGAACTCGTGAGTGAGCTATAGCGCTGCGTAGTGTCAATGCGGTCGATAGTCTCTAAACCGCGACAATGCATCTCCCCTCTCCTAGCCGAGTAGCAATCCGGGAAAAGTTCAACTCTCCAAATCAGGACGACGGCGACAGGGCTGGAACGCTTAGCACGGGGTTCGAGTTTGCCAAGTTCTCGAGATTAAATCGCAAACCTAGAGGCGCTGTAAGTACCTTTCATCTCCGCGATGCGGGCGCTGTTCCTCGTCTAGTCGTTTGCGGGATAACGGCTCTCCTCTATTCCCCGTCTTCCGCAGGCAGATGCTGATCGGTGTCTTGTTGCATAATAATAGGGTCAAACCCATGATCGCACTACCTTCGTTCTCTCCGAACTTTCTAGACCACCACCAACGGAGCTAACGGCAGAGGACGCTACCGAGCTCGACGTCCGGGATGAGGTGCTACGTTCCAAAGATATCGGCGATTTCATCTCCGACGCAAGTACAAATAGGCAGAGACTTGACTCGGATCAGTCTAAAGTTAGCCCAAAGAATTAGTCCAGAACTCTCGGTGGTGGAGATAGAAACTGACGACTTGATTGGATGCCCCCCTATTTTTCAGACACCACCAAACCTCGAATCGAAGCTGGACGGATTGGAAACTGAACCTCGGCGCTCACGAAGGAACTCGGAGCCGACATTAACATCCTCCAAACTATATTTGGAAGGGAGGGAGGAGCTGCGTTGAAGCAGGGATGAGCGGATGTGTTTCACTCCTCCCAAGTCGTTACGAGCCGGTTAAATTGGATATATTTCGTATATTTTACACTTCCGATATTCATTTTGCTTTTTGTGTTGGTTGGGTGGCTACGTACCGCCAAGAATTGAACCCACTTCTATCGAGGTTAACGCATCTGGGAAATGCAGGCCCGACAGGAAGCCGTGCCGTGGGATGCGCTTCGGCCCCGGCGTGAGAGACATTTTTCGCCGAGTTCTATTTAAGACCATTTTCCGATTTCACTGTAGGTTTCATGGCATTGGATCCGAATAGGGCAAGATGATTTGCGTAGATGGCCAGACGTTGAGGACAGGGCTTGCTGGGCCTTGGCGGTCGGAAAAATTGCCAAAAAGGTTAATCTCGGGCCTGGGGATCGTCGGGACCGACCCCGCGTGCGGTGCACTGAGTTACACTAACACACGTGTGCAAACAACGCATGGTGCTTCTCACGGAGAAACCTAATTTGGCTCTTGACCCATACACAAAAGCTCGCGTAAAAGTGAGTTTGAATGTAAGTATCGCGATGAAGTACATAACTGAAACACTTGTAGTGCCGTTTGTCACCTCTTCGCGTGCACGATGGTTGGTGTTCAAATATGGTTGTGATGACCCTTGGCAGGAACAAGTGACGGTAAATCCCGGCAAACCTTCCGACTCGGCGATAACGCTAAATTACCCGAACGATTGGGTTTTATCCTTCCCCTCATGCGCTCTCATCCTTCCCTCCAACTCCTCTCTCCCTCTCAGCTGCCGAATGTAAACGGTCTCTCCGATCTCTGTCAACGGAAAACCCAACTCTTTTTGCTACTGCTTGCTCATTCCCATCGCTAAAGCCAACTGTGTGATTAGCCCAATCGGCCGTTTCAACGTTAAAATTCACCCTACCTCGCTTTGCCAGCTGCAGCGTTTTTTCCACCCACCCCGCTCGCAGCCGTAGCGAGCGATGATCACGCCAGTAATAGGCAAAGGTCCAAAAGCTATCGAACATGCTATAACGCACGCTCAAACTGATCCTCGTGGTGTCTTGGGACCATGGTCAGTGCTCTCCCAACCAACTCTTAACAATCATCTTTCGACGCTCCTAATCTCTCTTCCTCCGAGCAGGTTCTTGGCTCTCATCACCCTCACTTTCACGATGGTATGTCATGCGTCCTTTCCGGTCTCATCCGACCTTGCCCCAGCTTACAAGGAACGGGTCCCCGCGCTCCCAGGGAATCCTCTCAATCCAAGCGTGGAGATACTTTACAGCCTTTGGATACGAATCCCTAGGCCTTTTTATGCTGGTGGTAGCGTGCATCGTGCTCTCCATGTTAGTAAAAGTGGTATGCCTTCCTTATCGCCGAGCAACCCGGGCTGATACAAACTTGGGTTGCGCCAGAGCTCAATGGATCGTCGTTGAACTCGAGGCATGGGACTGGTTTGTTGCTCAGTGAGTCATGTCTTGCGATTACGCTGCTTGGAACGAACCGCTGAACGACTTTATTCGCCTCTCCCTATTAAACTAGCTACGGCGACTGGAGGTGAGTTGGAACTGAGAATACACGTCTTTACTTTGTCTCTCATATTAAATCTCAACTCCCCGCTCATAGTACTGTCGTCCAAGTGTCCTGGCGCGTTTGGTCTGAACCTATCATCGCGCAACTCATGGTCTTTGTGGCACAACTCTTTTTCGCGCACCGGTGTTACACGCTGTATCACCGAAGCAGGCTCATCTTTGCCGGGCTCATACTAGGTGAATGCCGTCTCCACCCCGGATTTTACCCGCGCACAAGCTTACGAGTCCCCCTCCTCCTCCCCGGTTTGCACATTGCCGACGGTATATTTGCGAACAGCCATGTTGGCCGGCTTGGCGATGTTCACTATGGTTGGTGTGGCTTTGGCGATAGATCCGTATAATTTCCCTTTGGATAAACAATTCAGTGAGTGCCACCTTTTCTTCCTTTTCGAGCCAAATGTTTGACGGTCTCGCTCGCGCCCGGCTTAGCGATCCCCGCTCTCTGCATCAACCTCGGTAAGTTCGTCACATCTTTCCCTTAAAACACGATTTTACTCACCGACTTGGCCTGGTATATGCATTAGTCACCGACCTATCTATTACCTCTCTTACGTTATGGAAGCTTGGGGGTCGTCGTGGAAGAGGGGACTCCTTCAGCCCCAATACGGACGACGTCTTGCGACGACTGCGCAACCTGACGATCGAGGCAGCCGTTCCTCCTGCAATCTGCGCGATCCTGAACATGTCCTTCTTCTTGGCGTTGGTATGTTTTCGTTACTCCCTTTAGGGTATAGCGTCGGTCGTAGCGAGAAACTTACTGCGGCCCTTGATCATTTCAAGGGGGCTAAGAACATTATTTTCACGTGGTTCAACATCATGACTCCGAGATTTTATATTTGTGCGTTGATGTTTACGCTCAACGCGTGAGTCTCACCTCCCGCTGCTCGTCGCACCACCCTGCCGGCTAACAAGGAACTTCTATGCGTTCTTCCTCCTGCCGGAATTTTATTTTTATCTTCCCTCCTTAGCCGCATAAGGATCCGGAAGAAGTTCAACTCACCCAACAACGACGACGAAAGTTCTGTGGGCACAAGCTTCGAGTTCTCTAATTCCGCTGTCACAGGGCCGTACGCATCTGGGAAATCACACCAGACCGTGAGTCGTCACCTTTCAGCTATCACCATCTTCCCTTTGTTTCGTCCCGACTCCCGATGCGTCCCTGACTGACCCCGCCTCCCGGCCGTCCGCACAGGATACCCGCCGCACCACCGTCCTCTTTGCCACAATGACAGGGGCATCGTTCGCCCAGAACGCCTCAATGGGGATCGTCGACGAACGAGTCGGCGGGGGTAGCAACGACGATGATCAACTCGCCCGTCGTCTTTCCAGAACGGAAGTCCCAATAGCGGGGACGAGTCAAAGTGACTTGCAAATCGATTTGGACCGCTGGGAGGTAGGTTGTGACCCTTGGTCGACTCTATACTAGAAATAGCAGGAAAAAGCCTGACGATCATTCCCTTGCTTTTAATAGAAGGACGCGCCGTCAAGGTCGCATTCGCCAGCCACCTCCTTCCGCTCGCGGAGAAACTCGGAACCACCGACTTTACCGTCTTCTCTACTCGGGCTCGACGGTTCGAAATGATGAAGGCTTTTCGAGATTTATTGCGATATAGGCTAAATTATTCCTTTTTTTTTTTTGAACCCACACCTGTCTCTTATAGCGTGTACGTAGTATACTTGGAGTTGGACGCTCGCATAGTTTCATTACTCCTCGGGGTTACTGTACCTTTTCTCATTTCCTTAGACTTCCTTTCTGGGTTTTATGCTGGTTCATTGCCGTTACACCTTCGCACTGTGTATCATACCACTTCCCTCAACGTTCCCCACTCTCTCATTCATTTAGCAGTTTGTTATATATGATGGCTCAATGCTACCGAAGAATTGCGTAACCTTAGTGCGGAAATGATGCGAGCCTAATTCGAGCTAGCATGCCTTGGAGCCCGAGGGAGGGACCTGCTCCAAGTAACGGGTGTAGAACGCATCGAAGAGGAGACTCGTGGCGAACCGGAGCCCGGTCCAAGGTCCACTGCGGGCGCTTCCTATTCCTCATCCTCGTCTACCTCCATCTCTTCCCCTTGATCTTTCTCCTTCCCCTTCCCAGCCACAGCCCCCTTGTCCCCTTTAGCCGAACTCCATAGATCGTCAATTCGACACAGCCCACTCGCGGTGGCACTGGCAAGCAACTGACACTTGGTCAAGCCATTCGGGTTCCATGAGGTGCACAGGACCCCGATTTCAGGGGGCCAAGTGCTACTTGACGAGCCTTTGCCTTCCGTTTCTTGCTCTGTGGCCTTCTTCTTCTTCTTCTTGCCTTTGCTAGCAGGAGCGTTTTGGGATTTTCCAGCGCGGAGGTGGTCTGGGCCCTAGACGGCGGCGAGTGGATATGTCAGATGAGAGAAAGGGGAGTAGAGATTCGGAGATCCTTGCCGTCGGATGGAAACGCTCGAGCATGCGAAATTCTCCAGTATTCTTGTTGTATTCCATCTGGTATATCTTGTAGATAAACTTTGGCTATAACATGAAACGTGAGATAAATTGGGAGGAAGCTTTCAATGATGATGGTTTCTCTATACGAACCGTGTTGTAACCTTTCCTCGACACACGAAGCATGTTACTAATCCGAAGCGCACCGTCGGAGGCTGCGGCAGCCACGAACGGATGAAAATCCGATACTGCAACATCCTGTTTAAGGGCCCAATTAGAGTCATGCAAAGGGACAAAAAGGCAGCCTTTCGGGAATGCGACTGACCCATATCGGTCCAGTGGTGCTGAAAATATGACGACCCCTGCCAAAAACGACTGGACTGTAGTTGAACCACTTCACGGAGTCGGACTCGGGAATTATACATCCTCCAGCCCACGACGAAAAAGTGACAGTATTGATGACGTCTATGAAACAGAGTGAGGAATGGTCTGTGCCCCTTCCCTTGAGACACGCTTACCGCGATATCGGCCCATGGACGTGGAACTCTGATCTCGAGTATCCGTAATAAATATCTCTCCATCGTACCCAACAGAGCAGATCATAGTAGGGTCCTCGGCTGGGAGGAATTGGCCAAGCGAATCTGAAGGTGGGGCTTTGACCCAAGATATGGAACGAATGCCGGACTGGTGAACAGGCTTGACGAAGGAAGGTAGAAGCGCTACCCAATATTCAATGAGGGCGAGGGGATATGGAGGGATGGAGTCAGTCAGATCTTACGCTCTGTTGTCTGTGACGATAAGTGATCTTTAACGTGGTATACGAGAACAGTGCCTGTTAGGAGCATCGTGAGCAATGGGTACTCTCGCCGCGCAACAGTCAAGACAACCCACCACTTGTTGTGCCGACAGTTACCATGTCTCCATTAGCCCAGTCGAACGACCATATAGGAGACTCTTCGAGGTCGATTTTGAGAAGGGGTTTGTTCAAGCGAACTGATGCGGAAGGATGGTTAGCATCGAACGAGTGCCGAGTTTCCTCTACATACCGAACACAGGGAGGGATCCAGCACTTGACCCAGCCGCTGCATGTGTCCTGTTCTTTTGAGTATCTTCTGGATATGGGACAGCAAAAAATTGTAAGGAACCATCGGCAAACACCCCGGCCAAAATGCCGAGCTTCCGGAGTTGAGTCGACGACGGCGCTTCTTCTTTCTCCTAACAGAAGGTTAACAGATAAATTTAAATGCTTCCGGTGTTGCGCTGCATGGAGCGTGACTCACTGGATCGTTCGATGGTAACGGACACCACTTCAAGCACAGCGCCGGACCAGAGTCAACACAGAGGACCATCTCACAGGTGACCGCACCTCGATCCTCCGCAGGGACGTCAGACTCGGCTCCTTCGCAAGGGTGAAGAGACCAGATTTGAATACAAGCTGGACAGGGTGGGTAGACCCGCGTGCCAAGAGGCAACTTGAAGTTCCGGGAGCTGCATGGACCAACAGCCAAATATTGCTTCTGGTGGTCTGAAATATGGGACGGAAAGATTAAACGGATAGTGAAATTTATACTACTGCTAACGAACCACGCTTACCTGAATCAGTAGTCGGGCACCAATCCAATGCCCAAATCGGCGCACCGGCACTGAAGACATGAGCCTTGTTGTTGGAATCAAAGTGTTCCGACAGTTTGATAGAGTCAAAGATAGTCAGTCGGTGAAGATTTTGGTTGTCAAAGGGTCCCAGGTAGCAACTGATCTGCGAATCTGGAGATGAGAGGCTAGAGTTGGGCAAATATGTAGCGGCTTCTCTAGGTGAGGACAGCCGTCAAGCTGGGTCTTCGCGACAATAAAACAAGATACATACTCGATGGTCAGAATCTCAACATCACCAGGATGAATTAAAACCGAGCCGTATACTCCGGGTCGAGGGACTTTTGTGTCGTTTGACGTAGACTGGTCCTGAACTTCCTCGGCCGCGCTCGTTTTCGTGCCTTCTTTGGACCAACCCTTATCTTCCACAAGCTTCCATAGTGGGCCCGGACCCACAACATCGCTCCACCAGTCAGTCGTATCTTCGCGTCGCTTTGGCTCCCCAACGGACGAGATATTTTCAAATAGGGACGGCTGCCTTGTTAACCGCGTTGTTGATCCGGATGGCAGATATATGGGCTGTGGGCAATGAAGCGGTCTGCTGTTGTGTTGAAGTGCTAGTAGTTCAGCCTGTCTTGTTGAGAGGTTGACATGCCGCTGGGGTGCCAAGAGCGTCTGCAACCCAGGTCCTGTCTGAGCCACGCCGAAGCTCTCATTGAGGGCCCTTTTCTTCCCTGCACCGCGCCCGACCTCTAAATCCGACCCACTCTCAGGCTCATGCTCAGGACCACTTTCTGAACTCTCTCCCTCTCCAGCGTCCTCGATGGGCTCCGACTCCTCTTCTGATGGCTGGTTGACTTGCGAACCGGAGAAAGCGGATTCGCTGCCATCGCTTTCATAGGCGCGTTTTTTCGAGGTTGATGGGCCCTGCTCTTCATCAGATCCAAATGAGTAAGCCTTGGCATAAGAGACATTGTTCGTCCTCTTTCGAAGCTGCACCATGGTGGTAGAAGAAAAGTCGGGGGCCAGACGGGGATAAGCGGCCGGGCTATCACCGCTGATGACAAATGTTTGCTGGCTTACATCAGCTTCTCATCTAACATTTTGGCAGCGACATCGACGTTCCTCATCATGAACTTTGTTTCGTTAGTACGGCCATCCTGGAGGAGAGCATCAACGCAGACCGGAAAGCTCGCCTTGAGCTACCGTCATTATGCACAAGCGACTCCT
This sequence comes from Tulasnella sp. 424, assembly GCA_019633425.1. Taxonomy (NCBI): domain Eukaryota; kingdom Fungi; phylum Basidiomycota; class Agaricomycetes; order Cantharellales; family Tulasnellaceae; genus Tulasnella; species Tulasnella sp. 424. Next base: position 139,570 of record WSUB01000078.1, on the reverse strand, counting down.
AGCGCATCAGGTTCGTTCGGCTCGATTCCTCTCCATGAGCTTCCTAATAACTCGGTCCCAATACTAGCTCCCGCCCCATCATCCTCTCAACCATCATCGGCGACGGAGAGCACGGCTTCAGGAACAACTCCTCGATCAGCGTGTCTCCCTGGCACAGTCCTCGAAGGTCTAACATGGCTTAAAGACCAAAAACCCGTCCTTGCGAAACCAGATGAAGAGTACCCGCCATGGCTTTGGAGTCTCACAGACAAAAAAGTCGAAGATCCCAAAAAGTCTTCTTCAGCCCCACCACCAGGTAGCAGGGACGCGCAACGTGCCTTACGCAAGGCAAATAGGAAGAGCATCAAGGCGAGCAATTTCATGAAGGCTCAATAAACCATACGTTTCCTGGCGCTCTATGAACGTCTGCCGACAGTGAGTGTTTCAAGCACTCTCAGTCCAACCCTGAAACTTGAGCTAACCTTTCCGCTTGGATATCGTGCCAGAGGACTCAAGCGTTCTGGGATGTAGTCATTGTTCTATGGCTGGGGTCTTCAATCTAAATTATTCCACCATTGATCCAGACATTTGCGTGTCAAGCCCGGCGTGCCCCTTTTACCAAATGCCCTTATACGTTTGGGTAACAAGTTAGGCGATCCCTAAGCCATTGTTCCCGACACCCGCAATGCATCCGATTCGACCTCCGACTAAAGGGAATCAAGCTCGAAGACCTTGGCGAGGTGCACTCAGTTGGCCCGAATGTGCCTCAGTGACCGTTGGCGAAACCAATGAAATCTACTTCACAGCAAGTACCATATCTGGGAATATATTAAATAACGAGAGAGAGAGATGAACCTCGTAAAGTAGCGGAGTGGCGGCTAGACCGGAATTTTTGGATCATGGCTAATCTACAGTACCACGAGGTCCCCTTGGCAGGCCGCACAGCAAAAGACGTGCGTCTCGTCCCCAAACTGCGGTAGCTGAGCTGCCTTCTTATTCGGTTTTGGCGACGATTCGTTTAACTCGGATAAAGTTCCCAAACGAGGAGTGCCGACCGTGCTGGGCGTCAACGCGAGTGGGACCTTGAGGGCCATTTCGCTGTCAATCCGGGCCTTTAGCATGCTCAGGCTGATTTTGCGTTTATGGCGAATTTCAGCCGATAAGGACGAATCGATGACTGGGATCTGAGTGACAGGCCGGAACGTTGAAGAGACAGCACGGCGTTGAAGTTCACCCGAGTTCCGTTGAGGAGTCGGAGAAGAAACGCGGCGGAGGTTGTTGATCGTTGACGTGCGAGGTGATCCTGGTTTGTGAGGTGCTGTGGCAGCCGCTTGCATCTTCGTCATGTGCAACTCGCCCTCCAAGGTCGTAATGCGCCGTTGTAAGGAATGCGTCTTGGCTTGCTCTTGGAATAGGTTCGTCTCCAACGTTCGGATCTGACTCTGTGCCGTTGACAGTTCTAGTGCGTGTTGCTGTGATTGAGCTTCCATCATCTCTTCGTTAAGATTGGTGTGTGAAGCCGCGACGGGGGAGTTCAGTCGGCTTGCTCGAAGGTTGGCCTCCTCAAGAAGCGCTTTGGTCCGGAGTAGTTCTTCGTCCTTTAGAGACAAGTCCGTTCGAAGGGATTCGATCTCTTCGCGAGTGTTCTGCAGCATCGCAGCGACCTCATCTCCCCCTTTCGCGCGATCGTCTAGTTCCTGCCGCAGAGTCTCCTTCTCCGACTGAAGAGCCTCATGGGTCTCGCGTAGCCGCCCGAATTCGCTCTCGACTTGATGGATCTGGCTGCGAAGGGCGGTCCTATCCGCGGTGAGTTCCTTAACGGCCTTCTGACTTTCCTCAAGCTCCGTTTGAAGGGCGGTGTACCCATCTTGTTGCTCTACGCCCGACCTCTCCAGCTCCGCCTTCTCCTTACTAAGTTGCTGAAGAGTCTTGGAGTGCTCTGCCTGCACCTCTGCTAGCTTGGCATTCGACTGTTCGACCGTGGCCTCGAGTGCGGCTATGGTCTCGTCTCTCGACTTGACCGTTCGACCTAAGCTGTCCACCCGTTCGGCCAACTCCATCTTATCCCCGTTTAGCTCAACGACCTTGGCCCGCATTTCCTCCAAGTTTTCCATCAATTGCGTGTTCTCCTTCTGAAGGTTCTTAACCGTCTCCTCCGCTTGAGAAACTCGCTTCCCTGCAGCCGTGAGCTCCGACTGAGTGGAAGTTAGATGTCGTGTGGCGTGTTGGTGATCAGAGGTGAGCTGGACCAATCGATTCTGCAGAGTAAGAAGACTTTGCTGAGTCGTGTTGTTTTGAGTTTGCAGTTTGGAATTATCTGCCTTGAGCCGGTCGTGCTCGGCAGTGAGGTTTGCGACCGAATCTTGCGACTCTTGCAAGGAGGTTGATAAGGTGTCATGCTTTGCTTTCCATTCTGCCTCCACGCTTGTCCGTTCAGAGAGCTGCTTCTCGAAGCCGTCCCTCTCAGACTTGACCTGCGCATGTGCCTACGGGTAGTCTGTCAGCACCAGCAAAACTACGACGAAGAGGAAAGGGATAGCTGACCTGTTTGACCTTCGAGAGTTGAAACTCCAAAGACTCTGCTCGATCCTGAATGCCCTTCATGCTTTTCTCCATTTGTTCGACACGGTCATCAGACTCTATCTGGTCCTCCAGCTGCTTCACGCGGGCACGTTGCTGGGTTAGTTGTGCCTTGAGATCCGACGCGTTTCGCTTCGTCAGCTCCAACTCCCGCTCTACAGCCTGAACCTTGTCCTGAAGCTGGGTTTCGCTCTCCTGTAGCCTCGTCGCGCGCTGAAGATTTTCCGCTTGTGAGCGCTGGAGCTCCCCAAGTTCGGTAGTTAGACGCTCAATTGATTGGCGTTGTTCTTCAATCAATCCTTCATTTTGCTGTGATTCTAAGTGAGAAGTGTAATGTGAGCAAGAGGAAGATCGGCGAGACAAGCATGGGTGGACAGACTTTGCTCGAGCTCCCCGAGATGTTCTAACGACGCCGCAAGGGAATTTTTCTCCTGAACAAGAAATGAGATAGTCTCCTGTTGATCTTGGATGGTAGCTTTGAGAACAGCAACATTGACCGGTGGCTCTGCAGGTGCTGGTGGATGCGTCGGGGTCGAAGGTTCCGTAGGGAGTTGGGGCGGGGTTGAGGAAACACCGTTTGGAGGGTAAAACGAGGATGGGGTTGCAGGCTTCACAGCGGGAGCTTTGCTTGCCAGGGCAGAAATGCCATTCGCCACAGAAGGTGATGGTGATAACCCCGAAGGCGGAACCTTGGGGGAATCCGTTGGGGTTGGCCTTGAGCTTGAAAATAAGCTGAATCGTGGCCATCCCAGAAGAACAACAAAGGAGGCTTCAGGGGTGCTCAAAACCTCAAGACGGGGGGATAGAAACCCACCTGTCGGCGGCACCGCCAAATTCGCTACGATCGTCGGGAACCTCCGATCCTTCTGTCGAGAACAGTGCTGAAGCCGACGCCACTGACGGTGGTCCCTGAGAACTTCCGGCAAGATGTGAGAGATTACTTGGGACTGATGCGCCAACTTTTTTCTTCTTTTGATGAGATTTGAGCTACCAGCGCGTCCACAACGTCAGAGGTCTGCCCGGGGTTGTCTGTGCCTAGTTCCGCTTAACTTACGAGAGCTTTGGCACGAGCCGCTTTTGCTGCTCTCTCGTCGTCGCCCATGGTGGTTTGCTGCGTGAAGGGAGCCGGGGATGTGATGGGGGCAGAGGATGAGAGATTTCGGTCCAAGACGAAAGAGACCACGTGACGCCACGACACGGCGGGCGCAAAAGGTTCGATCACGTCGCCCCATCCCGTTCGACCTCCCACACCCAGATTAATCGAACGTGGGATTTCTCACGGCGGAGAATCGTTACTGTTATCAAGTTGCACCGTCTGTTAAAGAGCCTTTATGGCGGAATTGGCGTCGTAATTAACTAGTTAGGCTGATTACATTGGGATTTTGGGACCTTCGCGAGGTTCTGGTAATGAGACAGAGCAATGCGCCATCTAATCGTTGATCCCAAACTTGGAGACTAAAATCCTACCAACCCTTTTCAGGTCTTAGAAAGTTCCGTGCTATGACTTGAGAGCGCGCCGCTTGACGCTGGAGAAGTACTGAAATGGTCTGACGACGCCGACCCCCACCGTCAGCACCCATGAATCCTTCAACCCCTAATTTGCACCGGTACGGCCTGGGGGTGTGCCTTTCTGGACTCACCGTGGGGCCGAGCAAACCCGAGAAATGCACTCCTTCCGTCTTATGCAAGTCCTTGCTGATCAGTTCGACCAAATTCATCTTTGAATGTGTTCAACATTTTCACAGTTTCCGGTGGACAGTAGCCACGACTGCTCCACATTGGTTGAGTGTCTATGTTAAATTTTGAGAACGATGCAGAGCGTGTAAAGCCACTCTTCGATGCGGGAGAAGCGTGACCAGGCGAGGAGCTGTGTTACGACAAGAGCTGTTCCGAGATACCGTGACTGGTTTCCCTCGGCCGTTCGCTCTGGCCAGCAATGTTGAACATGTGGAATTGTAAATGGTATATCAAGACCTCCGGATAGCAAACTCGAAACAATGAGTAACGGGCAATTCAAGCATTTCATATCTTATGAATCATCGTCGGTGTTACCGACTTCTGTTTCGGCCAATGATTACATCACTCTTGGTGGAGTTTATAGCTAATTCGGTTTGCCTCCATCCACCTTGTTTTCGTTTTATTCGCGATCGTAGCCAACCGCCGCTGGCAGAATCCGTCGCACCGTTCTGGTGATTAGCAAGTGATAGACTTGCACTTCTGTGACCATGACCCTTGAAATGGTAGTATCCGCTTGAGAGCACGCGCGTTAGAAGAATAGGCACACCGTTCACCAAGAACGTGCGAGGGAGCTTCCGTCAAGTCGTTACTAGATAAGTAAGAGTGGAGAATATACCCTAACCCTCAGTTGAACCGACTCCGGCTGGGGGAAATATTCTGTTAAATTGATCGTATTTCCCGCAAAATAAAATTAAAAAATAAAACTTTGAATTCTAATACTCGTCTAGGCAGCAAGGCTGGCTACCAAGACCCAGTCTCTTGTCCAGTGAGCGCGTGGGAGATCACCGTCCGGCCTCTCTCCCCTATCACACTCCAGTCAACTCGGCTCAGTGCCCGAATTCCGCCTCCTCCACCGCATTACCAGATTCAGTCCGGTCCGGAAAATCTAGCTAGTCCCTCGTCGACGACGGCTCCCCTCGTTGAGCTCATGATGGAAAGGTACATAGTGACTTGGAGTCAATTTTCGCGGTACTGATGAAGCCAATTGAGCTGTTTTCCAGAACCACACTTCCCCTGGGTGAAGACGTGGTCTTGTCGATCATTGCATTTTTGGATATTGGGGATATCCTTTCGCTTAGACAGGTTCGCTCCCCATTACTCCGGTCTTTTGGCTTCATGTGGACTTAGGGGGTCGTATACCTTTCTCACCAACCAGGTCTGCAAAGCGTTAAAGGAGATAACATGCCATCGCTCGATATGGGCATACCGATATACTGAAATGGTCCGAGAACGCCAGCTGCAGCTGCCAGAACATGATCTGGCGCTCTCGTCGTTGCAGCTCGAGAAAAGCGTGCGGAGGGGCCGGTTGATCGATCGTCATTGGCATCGTGCAAGTCCCATAATGGATTCATTGCGACTGGTAAACATCTCAACCGAGGACCGCAACTTTTTTGAAGGGATATTCTTAGCCCCTGGTGGTCGTTGGCTACTACTTTTCAACTCAACCGCCGTGGATGTGGTCGACTTGGAGGATTCGAGTTCTTCCCCCGAGCCGTTCTTCAGGCTGAGCGATGCGGGCATCCAAGGACACTGTCACTCGGTTTTTTCGACGACTGGAAATCGAGATGGCGAATCCTTGGTTTTCTTCGCCACTATAAACAGCGTCGATAGGTCTGTATTGCCCTCTTTTGATTGGTGGAGAGCTGCTCACACTCATCTCGGCTGACAGCTCATTGGGCACGACATTTGCTTTTTGGTCCGCCAACTTTCGTGATTCGCCTCCTATATCCAGGTTCCTGGGATCCGTCAACTTGCCTGATCGATGCTCGAAAGCTCGGATTCGGAACGACCTCTTCTTGTGCACCAGGGAGCATACCAAATACATCGTCATTTTCGACTGGAAGGTCGCATTAGAAGGAGCAGCTCCCTTTCGGTATTACTGTCTTCGCTACCTCTCGCCTCAAGTGAGCGTTTATAGGTCTCTTTGCTGGTCTATCGCTAACCGGGGTTCCTTTGCTTTGGGAGAAAGAACCCCAACTACGACCTACGTGACTTCTGTTTGCTCGAAAACAGCTATATCCTGGCAATGGATTCTGCTGCACTATGGATTCAAATGTTCAGTCCACCGCAGTTTCAGCTTGTCGATTCTCTGCATCAACCGCTTCCGAGAGAGCCTGCCACGCCAGTCTGGGAATACATGCACAAATCGGCCGAAACCCCGCGTCTCGCTCCTATTTTCCTCTACCCCATCTGGCGCTTCCCGCATATTCCTGCCGATAGCGAGATACCCTGGCCAGTTGCAGCGTTGATCGTCAATCGAGATGGAGGCTTCTACACCCTGATCGCTGAATTGGACCACGGGGACTGTACCAGATATGGATACCTTCGGGGTGGATTGAAGTCTCGTTTCAGCCGCTTCGGCTTCAGCTCCCGTGCGGTGGCGGTCACGGCTAACATGGCGGGGGACGGATGGCGCATAGACTGTTTCAGTGTCAACGAACAGGTGAACACTGAAAGTGCAGCCCTCGATCGGCACGGCTCGTTTTCTCTAATGCTAGAGGACATGGGCTTACAGTATGACATGGTATATCAAGATCCCGGTCCTATACCCACCTTTGATGAGGAGAGCGGTAGAATGTGCTTTTTAATGCCGGACTGGACCCCGGACTCGAGGGCTATCGTGGTACTAGACCTAGTAGACCCCCAGTTGCGGTCAAGTAGTTGATCCTTCTTCGCCCGAGTTTACTTCTGTTATATGGTCCCTGTTTTCTTGTTCGAGAGCTTCGCTTTGTTGATTTTTATCCGGTTTCAAAATGTGATTCGGATATGTGACGGTCGAACGGGCCAAGGCAACGGGTGAACCAAGCGGTTGGATGATCTTATCTTATCACCGGTCCGAAACCTAATCACAAATCGCGACCGTGCAGAACAGAGAGCACAGTCAACTCGGTCAACATAACAACCAGTGCGACACCGCGAAGCGAAGAGTTCAAAGTCGGCGCATATAAATTCAAAGCCAGCGAAATACTCACCGCGTTGTTCTTTACATGTCTGGACCCAACTTCCACCAAAGCTTGCGTTCACGTCTACTCGATTCCAACGTCGTTCCTGACGTCAGTGGTGAAGACAAGACAACGATTAGCCGGAGGGGCCTCCAATTCGAGCATATGCTGAGGCTGTATCGATTGGTGATGCTGTTCGTTCAAAACATGACGCGCTGATGGTGAGCTATCACAATGTTATTGCCGGAATCTCAAACGCATCCCCACAGTCTGCGACCGTTCTTGCTGTTTGAGGGCATTCCTACGGGGCTCTGTTCGTTCTCGCACCTTCGGAGATCAGCAAAAGGCTAGGCTGGACACATCTCTCACCAGGGGAAGAAGAAGTCCGGGGCGCGACTCTCGTAATCGTGGGGAAGACTCCCGCAATCCCGCTCCTTCGCGCCCGACCTTCTGGGCAGTTCCCCAGTTTGAAACGTATTCTCTGGGGGTCCCGTTCATTATCAACATTGTCGGAACAGCCCAAGCTAGAGATCCATATGCTTAGGGCCCGACTTTGTGTTGGCCCAAGGGGGTAATGCTGTGAATTTTCAACCGCCTCCTTCCAAATGCGTCAAAAAGACAGGGGTAAGAGCAAGAGATAACCTACCCCAAGAAGATTTCGCTATCGCGAAGCGACTCCGCCGTCGAGAGGGCATTTGAGAATGCCCCTTCTTCTGGCTCGATTGAAAAATGGGGGCGAAAAATTTGAAATGCTTTGGGCCGAAAGTCGGCTTCAAGCGGGTTGTCGGGACTATTCGATGTCGTCTCTTGGGCAAATTGAAGCGACTCAGAAGCCGGGGGTAGGGCGATATGAAATTCTGGCACTGATCAAAGCCAGGAAAGGGAAAAGGGATGCAGGGCCGGAGCGGCATCATTCTGTTTTGGGCGATTCCCAACCGTGGGAGCTCTCCTGCGTAACCAACCTCGAATTTCCCTTCACTTCGTCACTTTCTCTCTCTGCACCGTTCTTCCAACCTCTCTCGCTCCCAGAGAGCCGCTTCACGCTGCCCTCCAGCAGCCGCGTAGCCGACGAGCATGGCCTCCTCGCCGTCCTATGCATTCGTTACCCTCCTCACATCAGACTCCTACCTTCCAGGAGCACTCACTCTGGTTGCAGCTCTGCGAGATGTTCACGCAGATGCTCCCAATCCACCACACCCTCCTTTCCAAACTGTCTGCATTATCACTCCCGAGACCATTGGAGTAGAGACTCGTAGAGCTGTTCTCAAGGCTTTCGACATCGTGGTCGGCGTGGATGTAATCCGCGAAGATACGAAGAAGGGCCTGGATCTTCTCGGTATGTCTGCAGCGCACCCAGTCCACTTTCAAACCGGCACCCGACCCGCCGCATCACTTTGATTCTCGTCACATCGCGCTGTACGCCTGCTAATACGCGTGCACACTTCACAGGTCGTCCGGATCTCAACCTCGTCCTAACAAAACTCCATGTTTTCCGTCTCACCGCGTTTGACAAGATCATCTTCCTGGACGCGGATGTCCTTCCAATCCGCCCTCTGTCCCACCTTTTCTCCCTTCCGCACGAGTTCAGCGCCGTTCCAGATGTCGGATGGCCTGACATATTCAACTCCGGCTTCATGGTTCTCACTCCGGGACTCGACAAGTTCAACGAGATTCGCGACCTCGTCCGCGAGAAAGGTAGTTGGGACGGCGGAGACCAAGGCATACTGAACGAATGGATGCAAGATCGCTGGAATCGTCTCAGCTTCACTTACAACACCACTCCCACCGCTGCTTATACGTGAGTAATTTTGCTAATTACTTTGGGCAGGTTGAGAATCTGACTGGGGCTCCGGACTAGTTATGCTCCTGCCTACGAACGCTTTGGCTCCGAAATCCGAGCGATTCACTTTATCGGAAAGAACAAACCTTGGAAAGACCTTCCCTTCCGTGCTCCTGGTTCTGGGGCGTCGAAGTTTTCCCAACCTGCGCAGTCTTCCCAAGAGGCCCCTTCGTCTGCCGCTGATGGAGTTTCTCAAGCCGGTACTCTCCCAGCTTCCCAAGCCATTGCTTCATTCCTCGTCCAACCAGCTCACAACTACGCGGCCCTTGTCGACAAGTGGTACAACGTCTACGATGCCCACTATCGCCCTACTATTCCCACCGATGCTCAAAAGAAGGAAATGCAGGCAAGGACCGGCTTCCAAATTCCCAAGTACCGCGCCGCATGGGATAACCTGCCTAAAAAGCAGAGAGTCCGTACCACTTCTGCCATTTCCACGGGTATTAACGGGCATGCGGGTGGGATTGATACTGGTGGTGGGGGAAAAGATGGAGGAGGTGGAGAAGGAGGAATAGTCCGTCTGGGAGGAGCGACGATGAATCTAGACGAACTCAAAGTTCTTGGAGCTGGTGGATGGGGTGCTCTTGCGACAACGGGGTTCCAGCCGAGTGCTGCTCCGGTCGTAACCGCGGCTATCTCAGGCCCAGATGCCGCCGTCGGCGCTGAAGTGTCGTCAGGATCGCTTCCGGACATGGGCCTGGGATACGTCGGCCCCGCTTCGGAAAGGGGCGAAGCAGAGTACATTCCTATGCCTTTGGATGGACACTCCGAGTTGAAACATCCCGAATCAATTGAAGAGGCGTCTCCCGTCGCCAAGTTCTACGCTTATCCCTTTGAGCTCCTCCCGTCTGAACCGCTTCCGGCGCATCTGCAAGCTCTGCGACAGGAAAAGTTTGTGGAACCTCCAGACTGGCATCCTCCCGCGACTGCTACCAGTGAGCCACCATCTCATCTGTTCCGGCCAAAGTCCGAGCGTCCCACCTCCCCTTCCGCGGGAGCAAGTGAATATCGGGAAAATGAGCCAAAATCGACGTGGTCACCTCCGCGTTCGACTGATAAGGAAGCACATGAATACGGCCAATGGCAGTCGGCGGGAGCATCGGGTTCAGGACATGGGAATCAGACCCCCACAGATCGGTGGAGTTCCCAGCAAGCCGAAGGAACTGAAACTCCTCGACCCAAATACGCAACTCCGTCCCAAACTCATCATCCTGCTCAACAAGCCCCCGATTCCCATGCTCACCCTCCGTCGTCTCGGCTTCACCACCAGCAGGCGCCGCATCATCCACACCCTAGTCAGCAGCATTACCATCGTCATTTCCACCATCCCACGCACCCGCCACTATCAGGAGATGGAAGCTCGCCCCAATATCCCGACGGAGGTGCCGAAGCTCATGGCGGTCCGTCCGCTGGCGCTGAGCAAGGATATTGGCAACAACCCGAACGCTCATTGCCTGAATCTCCTCAACGTTCCCCTGTCCAGCCGCGGCCACCTGCCCGGCCTCTGTCACCGCCAATGTTGACTTGGGACCCTGCCAAAGAACCTCCCCCGGATACTCTACCCGCCGGTGCTCGCGATTTTCAAGCTGTTCAGCCATTGCGAAACGTATGGGACATGCCCCGTCACCATCATCAGTACCACCCTTCCCATACACACCCTCAACAACCGCCCCGCCATGGACATGTCCCTTCGCAGCAGCGTTCACCTCGCACGAGCCTTCTAGGATCCCAGCCTCAGCATCAACCATCTCCTCACCACCAACCGTCTGGTCATTCGCCCTCTCACCACGCTCCCCACCCCTCCCATCATGCTCCCCATCCCTCTCATCACGACCCTCGTCACCATGCTCATCTCCGGCACTTGTCTCACCACGAAGTCCACAATCCGCGAGTATTCCAACCCATGGACATCAGTGCATCGGAACATTCGCCTGCTCGTTTCCACGACGAACCTCAAGAGGAACGCAGTCCTGAAGACTTTTTCATACCCCCTCCACAATCTGCCATTCCCTCCCAGCTCATTAGGGAGGGACATTATGCAGCATTGACTTCAGTGAATCCGGAGCCGGACGAGAAGAAGGCTTCTCCCTTGTTCCCTTGGGAAACGAAGCCTCGGCCCCCGCCGGGTCGAGTGTTCCCTGATATGCCTTCGGTCCCAGGAAAGACGTCACCTACTGGTGCTCTTACCCAACGCAGGTTCGATCGAGGACGAGGTCGCACACCCCCTCCGGTTCAATCTCCCCCGTCTTCAATACCGTTCCCGAAAGCTGCAAGAACGCCAACACCACCGCGAGCACCATCTCCGATTCCAAAGCATGTCACAAGAGCGTTTACTCACGACTGGCGAGCGGAGCAGAAAGCACCGGCGTTGGCATTCCCTGCTCCTGACAAGCCAGGATTTGCCAATGCTTGGGATACCGTACCAAGCATTCAGCGATACGCTTCAAGATTGGTTCAGCCGACTCCTGGCTTTAGTATTCTTCAGCCCCCGAAGGTCGAATCTCCTCACTCTACGTATCCCGAAACGCCTTGGGCCGAGAAAATCGAAGACAGTGACGCGGCTTCCCATGAAGCGGATGACGAAGACGATGAGAGCGATTTGGAGCCGGGATCAGGGTACCACAGTCCTCGGGGAGATGGCCGTCGAGGTGCACGGAGGGGTTCAGGTGTTCGTTCGCCGCCCAATAGATCAGGTAGACGTGGTCCGCCAGTGGTTAAGGTCGACAAAGGCATAGAGACGGATGTGGTCGACAGTAAAACTACTGGTACGCCGCAATACCGTTCCGTGGGTGTGCAAACTGTGCCCAAGTCAACTCAATCCCGCGGGGTTCAAGTTAACAGGCCTCCATATGCGAGAACGTATAAGAGTAGCTCCTCGTCGACCAGTCCTCTACCGGCGCGAGTTCCACTTCCGGAGGTTGGCGTCGGTACTGACGAGCCCCCGCCGCCACCGCGACGTATACCTCTGTCTCGTGTGCGAACCGAGCAGACTGTAGCGTTTGCGCCAACTCCTCCGGCCATCCCATCTCAGCAAAGTTCTCGACAGGGTTCTCGCAAAACGAGCCCCATTCGAACGGGAGTGATTTCTCCGAGGATGGGCGACCAGCCATCGTTTATGCCAATGGTGCTCAAAGAGCCGCCAAAGGGTACTGCGGTCTCATACTCGCCGACTATCACAACACCAGCGGCCAGTGAACCGCCATCCGCTGGTCCCTTTGGCAGAGGGAGTGGCTTCTCAGCTGGGACGTCTTCCAACCGCAACAGTGCACTGTTCAGTACGGGAACCAATCGGGACAGCATATTTACCGACACGCACACCACGCCGCGGTCATCCGTCATTATCGAAGGTCTGCCCATAAGCAAAGGGCAGGTTCCTCATATACGGACGTCATCTAATGAAACTGGACTTACAGGGCCGACCGCAACGTCCCCTCCGTCCTCTGTAGGGCCCCCCTCTCCCGCTGAAGACGACGCGGGAACCAGTGCGCCTCGCACTCGGAAGCCTACTGGGAGGAAGTGGGATCCGCAACGCGACGTGGATATATTCAAGAACGACACTCAAAACGTCCTTGCTCGCTTCTTAAAGATGGGCGCCTTCGGTCCTGAACCACAGCAACAGCAATCACCTCAGCAACCGCCATCCCCACCGTCGCCACCGTCGGAAGATGCCAAAAAGCCCTCCACCTCTTAATATAATACTTTCCTTTCAACCAAAAGATTCTCGGTGCGGAGTTGGCCATCCGCACCGTTTTCGTATTCATTTTCTTTCAAGGACACTTCACATTCTTTTTCTGCCTCTCGTTTTCCCTCCTGTTGAAATCACTCCTCGTGTTGAGACCATCCCCTCCTTTGAATCCCTCCGCTTCACACACCTTCTCCTCTGTTCAGTTTCTCCTGTGCTTTGCCTCTATTCCAGTTTTGCGCTTCGTACCAATACCCTGCATTTTTCCCCTTCGCGCCTTCCTCATCTGCAGTTGTTTTCCGTCTCTTTATGCTTCAATTTTTGAGCTTCGCTTCTTCCCCTTTCCAGCCTTTTCTTCTTTTTCCTTCCCCGAGTAGTGTTCTTCTTTGCCTGTTTGTTCGTTGCACATAAGTAATTAGTACTCAGTGTAAGCAAATACAGCATGTCCCTGTCCTCCGCTAATCATGAGCGCTAACTGCGGCCGTGGCGATCCTGGCAAACTGACACAAGCAGCCGCCGGTGGCGATGTCTCTCTCCCACCATCGGTGAAAGGACTACCATGGCTTCAGACGGGACCTTGAACTTCCAAGAAGCAGAGGTAGATGCGAATCAAGAAGTATCAACTCCCGTGTCTGACGGCAATTTTTAGGCTGCCCTAGCTAAAGCCGCGGTCAAAGCCTCACAACAAGACCTCGATGCCGCATACGACCTCTACGTCCGAGCCGCTAAAGCATTTCTTCACCTCGCGCGAACTACCGCCTCGAACAGCGGAGGCCGGACCCAGTCAGCGGTGCTGAGCGCACGCTGTCGAGAGAACGCCGCCAAAGCTCTGGAAAGAGCGGAGCAGATCAAAGCTCGCAGGTCAACCCTCGGCTCTCAATCATCCGGTGGCACGAGGAAACCACCAGCAACGCGGAATTTGGCCGTTAACGTCTACTCCATAGGTATGTACAGCTGAATTCCTCGCTGTGGTGCATATCGTCCGACCAATACTCTCCCAGAGGATCAGCTGGCTGTGCTCGATCGATCGACCAGGATCAACGGACATAAATTCGAGCCTTGGGAAGTGAGACACGAATCCATCAGTCTCGTCACTAGCGCTCCGTTCAAGTTGGTGTAGTCATACTGGCGATCTACTCCAGCCGTCTAGTTAACGTCGTTTCCATTACTTGCAGAGACCCAGATGGGATGCTCACACTTTCCCAGTCCCAAGCCGAGCTGTTTGCTTCCTGGTGGCGTCCTTGCGAAAGCAGAGATAAAGGCTCTATTATGACAAGTCCAAACCTTGCCACCGAAGACATATACCAACATATCGTTACCAATTGCTCTGTAATAGCAGGGTTAGTGGTGTGCTGGGAACACAATCTCCGCTTCGGTGGCAACGTAAGCTCCAACATACCCTAGGCTGGAGACCGAACACCAACCAGCCTATGCGTTAGCTTTGCCTTTCATCTATATACCCACAGCATGATGGAAACAACCCTCAGCTTCGTTCGGATGGGATGTACTCAGTTCGGCTTCTTCTGAATGGGTCCTACAGACAGGCAAGTCCCCGCTCCGACCCCTGAGAACGTCTGTCTGACCGAGATTCAGATAGGCTAGTTTATTCTTACTTAACGGGCGCATTGACTAACTCTGGATTTTTCAGTGATCGACGATGCGTTACCCGCAACGGATGAAGGACTATTGCTCTGTGCAAGCACGCGAGGAACCCGAGTTCTGTGGCCTTCTATAATCGAGAAGGCCGTGAGTATGTCACTCTTCCGAACCATAAATATGCGCTGATAATCTTGATTCAGTACATGAAGGTCATGGGGGGATACGATTTTCCTGGCTCGTAGGTTCCTCCTATGTTCATCCGAACTGTGTCTCAACTTCTGAATTAGCAATCCAGCCGTCGACTTACAGTAAGCTCGGGAGGACATGCCCTGAACCATGAAACTAATTTTCAGGAAGCGCTATTATAGGCTGGATACCTGAAGAAATAGACCTCCATAGGTCCGTCCGTCTTTCATGCAGGCAGCTTCCTCCAACCCTTTTTGACGAATGACGCTGACCCTGCAGCTCCGAATTCCAAGAGGAGAGAACATGGCGGCGAGTATACGACAACTTTAAGAGCGGTGCGTTCAAACAGCAAGGGAAACGTGGGGAGGCTGACGGCGGGCCCACAGGTCGATGTCTTGTTACGTTGGGAACAGGAAAGGCTTTACGCAAGGCGTCAGCGGGACCCAATCTTGTCCCGCTGCACGGCTACTCGATCATAGGCAAGTCCAGCCCAGGGGTTCTCAGACGAACCGTCCACTGAGTTAAAGCAATCGAGTACAGATATGGAGGAAACGCCTTCGTCCTGCCGACTAAAGATCATGAATCCCTGGATTACTTCGGGTGGCGGTTCAGTCAATAACCCCTCATCGCGTTTGTCTTCTTACAGTATGAACTCCGAGAAGACTTCTGAGGGGAACTCAAAATAGGTTCGCTGTGGATGGAATGGAACGAGGCCTGCGAAGCCTTCGATGGTCTATACCTGAATTGGGATCCGTCCGTGTTCAAGCATACGCGCTCCTTTCACGGGTGAACACGTAAACCCTTAGACCCTGTGTTCGCCGTACTAAACCAAATCTGGCTCTTCGTTGGATAGGTTTTGGAGGAGAGAAGGAAATGGAAAACGTGGGTCAACTTGTCTCGCGTCGCTCCAGAGGCTGCTCTGACGGGCGGAACGCAGGATCGTGCCATAGATTGAGGTTTGCCGTAGATCCCACAAAGCAATCCCCGGGAGATGGCAACTCTGCAGAGATGTGGTTTCTCCTAACCCGGCATATCGTCTCCAAGGACCACCCTTCCGAATTCATTTCTCTTGATGCGGTTAGTCGCGGGCTACAAATCGATCATCTCGCAGAAGATTTGTTGAGCAGACAAGTGAGTTCCCTTTCTCGCCCAGACTCGGTCAAGCGCCCTTGCTAACCAAAAGCCAATCCACAAGAGCGCATACACAAACAGCACCCATGTCCTTGTACGTCCTAACCCTGCCAGCCCCAAACTTTGGTTCAACTCGGTTGTGCATCCTCATTCCAGAGGCGTGTTTCCCCGGAAACCTCATCCCGCATTTCAGTCATGGTATCCCGAGACATGGAAGACTTGGCCGAAGAAGACCGAAACCGCCCTGTGGCCTTTACGCTGACCGTCTTCTCGCAAACTCCCATTAATATGATGGAAAATCCACCGAAGCGTCCGTATGCAGCTGAGGTGAATGGCTCTGAGGATCCCGAAATCAACCCTTCTAAACTTTAGATCTCCAGGCCGAAGGATCATTCACTTCGCGAACATCCGGTGGCAATCCAACCCATCGGACGTTCATGCACAACCCGCAATACAAATTGCGGTTGCAGCCGGGGCATGTACAAGGTAGCAAACCGCTCACCTTCCGAATGGTTATCGAAGCATCCAGAAATGTTGCTATTAAGGGAACAATAGTATGGGGCGGAGGGAGGAGAGTCACGGAGTGAGGGAATTGGGCAAATCACGCAGTTCAGGAGGCTGACTTGTTGTCTCACCAGGTTAACGCAAGGGGACGTTCAACTAGACACAGGTCCATATGTGTACGGAACCATCTCGGTCGGAGGATTTCTGAAGCGTAAGCCGGAGTGTGTATAGAGCCGCGTAGCCTACTAACGCCGCATCCTCAGCGTCAGACTACACTCTCATACTGTCAACGTTTACACCGGGACAACAATCCCCGTATTTAATCTCCGTCGCGGCTGATGGACCGGTATCATTGGAAGCAATACCTTCCGAAGGTGCTGGCATGTACTCAAAGTCGATTAAGGGGAAATGGTGCGCGGCATTCGGAAGTTGGTCGAACAGAACTGATTGGAGCTCCTCTCCGAGTAGGCAAGGGTCTTCAGCAGCAGGAAACCCAGCTTTTGGCAAATACCATCATAATCCCCACTTTGACATCAGGATTGCCCAAACGACATCCTTGTTGTAAGTACTTGCACGCACGATAGATTCAATCCATCAAACTTCTGATACCCTTTGCATAGCTGCCGGTTACAACACATCGACGGGCCTGCTGGCACGGCCATCAACCTAACAATTTTCCGAAAAGATGAGGCGGACCAGATAAAAGAGCAAGTAGTGACCAGCGGTTCGTATGCGGACGCCATATGCGGGGTAGCCACTAGTCCTCTTCAGCTCGACGGACCAGCTGTCTATTCAGCCATAGTGTCCACGTTCGACCCTGGCGTCGAGGCTGGCTTCGAGTTGACAGCGTACAGCAGCGAATGCCCAGTATCCCTAAGTGCCAGTTCACTGGATTAGATGGTTATACATTGGCTAAAGTATTACCGCCCCGTGAAAAGGGTCCTGTGTAACAGAGAATGACGATGTGTAATAAAATAAATAAAATGTCATGTTGAAGTCTATATATTAGGAGTCATCCTGCGATTAGAAGCCGGCGTTAGCACGTTCCCCTCATTCGTCTGGGAATGATGGGGCTGACCAGTCGTAGCGGATGAAGTCGTCAGCATCCTGGAAGGCGCCGTGAGCCAGTTCCCTAGCCTCCACCCAAACCCAGATCTACGAGAAAGAAGCGTCAGTCAGATGCCCCAGTTCTCTCCCCAGCGAATGACAAACCTTGAGCATGGCACCGAAGCTCCTTGCGTTTGCCATGTTCACGTCGTTGACGGACATCTGCCTTCCGAGCTTACGAAGGATCGGTAACGCACTCTTGAAGAGGTCCATATCTGGGTCCAACTGCCGCCCAATACCTTCCAACAAGAGCATGGATACAATGGTGTTGACAAAGTCACCCTCCATCTTGACGTGATGCGTCTGCACGTTCCTGAGCACCTCCGTCAAGACATCGGCAATCTTGATCTGCCCAAGGGAGAATGTCTTTGCTTTTACGGACAACGCCAAATGTTGAATCTTCAATGCGAAAATTTCTTCGTCCACGACAAGTTCGGGGGCGCGGCATCGTTCCACCATAAGTTTGCCGGCACGGTATCCCTAGAATCGATAACTCCACACGTTAGCTGATTGCCTCTCCCCAATCATTGGAAGAACGCACATCAAACTCGGCAATAGCTCTGAACAAGTCCAAAAAGTTCCGTCGATTCGAATCGCTGAGGACAGTGACCAGACCAGCATCCAGCATGACCAACTCGGGTTGGTAGCCTTCTTCCGAGAGCTTGTCTATCTCTTCTAGCCATTCGGTCCGGGAGTGTTTCAACGACCTCAGTTTTTGGACAATTCTTTCCGACTCCTCTCCAACACTGGGGTCGTTGGTAAGGGGATCCTCGGGTTTAGGTGAGCCGGTGAGGGAGGCCCAGATGTTTTGCAGGATGTACGACGTTGTGGGCTTGTAGAACTTGACCATGATGTTACCCGGATGCAAGTCTGCATGAACGAAGTTGTCTAGAAGAAGCATGTTCTGTAGGAGGAAATATCATAGTTGAGAACACTTGTCGTCCGAACAAGAGGATTCACAACTGCTTACCAAAAAGACGTCCAACCCCAAAGTCGCTAATATTTGATCGTACGGTCCACCCCCATTCCTCAGGAAATGACCCAACGGCAAAGCATCTTCAAACTCCTCGATCAACACCTCCCTGGTCGAATATTCAGTCAACGGCCGAGGGAAGCTAACGGCATTTTCCCTTCGACCGTTGAAATTCTTTTCAAATCTCGTCAAGTTCCTCGCCTCGCCACGCAAATCGCACTGTTCTCTCATCATCTCGCCAAAGACCTCGACCTCTTCTGGTAAAGAGATCCACTGTAAACCGGGAACAGTGGCGATCCAGTCGGCAAAGAACTTCATAATTTTGAGGTCACGGTTGATCATCTTGTCGACTCTTGGATGAAGGACTTTGACCGCGACGGAGCCGCTCGGAATGGCGGGTGGAGGCGGTGGCGGAACGACGCCGTCTGCGGCAATGGTGGGTTTGAGGTGTCGTGGTCTTGGGCGCTTCGGGAGGAGGTAAGACGGAGGTAGCACGTCCTTTCGTAGAGTTGCGCGATATACCTATGCGATGTTGCTGTCAGGGCGTGGACTGAAGATGTACGGTTCGCGTCCAGCTAGCCTTACTTGTGCAATAGCACCAGATCCAATAGGTTGCTCTTCAAACTCCTCGAAAACCTCATCGAAGGACATTCCGAAAGCGTGTTCCACTACCCGCTTGGTGTGCGCGAACGAGTGCGGTTTGGTTGTCGAGTGAAGCGTTCCAAGACGTTCGCATAGCTGCTGCGGGAATATATCGACCCGGGATGCTGCCCATTGCGCGAGCTTGAAAAGCATCCAATTTAGTATCGTAATATGATGTGTATTGTCATTATCATTATTGCCTCACATACTTTGATGAATGTTGGACCAGCTCTTTGCATCTGTTTCGTTAGGAGGCCATACCACCATATAGCTCCCCACCTTTCTCCATCAAACTCTGGAACAGGGCTACCAATGAGGACCATAGGCCATGATGCGATGACAGGGAAAAAGTAGAACATAAGGTGGAGGAACCGAAGGCCAGTGCCAATTGGTTCGAGAACATGGCTGTGCAGGAGGTCCACTATTCTCTGGCCGAGATGCGGTTCGTTCGGCGAAGACATGACATAGTCCTCTTCATCATCCCGAGTGGTTTTGGCCTCTCGGGGGGCAACGGGAATGATGGATGGCGATGCGAGAAGGGCGGGTACCGGCGATTCTTGCTTGGGAGAGGCGTACAACAATAACAAGCCTCCTGCTGGTACCGCTAGCCATAAGCGGTGTCTAATGAAAGGGTTTGATGAAGAAGAGAACGAAGGGCGAGGGATGGACGTCGATAACGGCCGACGAGGGAGTGTGGTTGTTGGTGGGATTGTTCTCCACAGGCCTTTAGGATGTGGAACAAAGCCACGTCTAAGGTAAATTCGCCCCAGCTAACAAGCACAGTCCTCTCATCAGCGAACCTCGAAGGACGACGGTGGGGAGAGAAGCTCACCATTAAGGGGCTAGATCGAACGGGCCTCAGAACCCAGTCAAAAATCAGCCTAGAATGAAATCGGCGTGCTCCTACTGGAGGCTACGATCTCCACTGAACCCTAGGCGTCCAGGAGGCTACGTATACGTTAAGCAGCCTACGGCCGTGTTTCGAGGAAGAAACGAGAGAGGGTGTGATGGTGGAAGGGAGGGACGATTTCGGTTTCGGCCAAAAACCAAGGGGAGCATCTACGTCAGTCTCGGTATCACGTGCTTCAGGCCCACTTGCCGCTCCGCGGAGTCCTCAACGTTGCCTGCCGTTAGGACGCGTAATGCACGCGCTTCACGGTTGAGCTTGGCATGGAGGCGGGGAAGGTCGAAGGCAAGAATCCCCAATTCGGTACCGTAAGTAGCGGTCATGAAGTTGTCTGGACGCAATCGTTGGAGGATGAAAAGAAGCATCAAGAGCAGGAAAAAACGAAAGAGCTAACAAGTTAATTTCAAAGCATGTAGGGGCTGAGATCGTCTTTCCGAGACGAGACGCCGAGAGCGAAAACGCGCAGCGCTATTCTAACTTGAGAACGAGGAGTAAGAAGAGAAGTAAAGAGGCCTTGAAGATACGTTGTAGAAAGTAATATTTCAGTACGAGATCTTATAACAGAGTAATGGTCCGGTTCACGAGAGTCGCGATGAGGATGGGGGATGGGGATACAGACCCAGCGCTTGGGGTACGCACGCCTTTGGTTAAGCGACATATCTGTCAAGAACAGACCCGTCTGTGTCGTTCCCGTTCCTGTCCAAGGTCGCCGACCCGCTGGTCTGCGCCCGGGTTCGGATCGAGACTTGATTCCGGTCCGGACTCTGTTTCTTGTTTCCTGGTATAGATATTGTCCCTTTCCCTCTTTCCCTTTCCTTTCCTATATATATTGCCTGTATCTCGTCCCAGGTGTTTCTTGGTTGAATCAACACAGGTATTGTCGGATTCCCTTGCTCTCTTGCACTCGACTCTCGCGCACCTTGCAGAGTACCTGCCTCGGCCGTCCCGCTCGGCAGATTAAAATATCCAAGGGCAGTAAGTGCTTGTCCAGCAGCTGCCTCACGAGCAGCTTGTCTAGTGGTACCGCGTGCGATGATCGTGTTGACGACATCACCGTTGGGACCGTTAAGCACTGCGTAATGAAAAGGATATGGTCAAGATTGGAATGGCATGCTCCTCAAGGTGCCCGTAAGGCGCGTGGGGGCGGCACTCACAGAACACGGACGCGGTCCAGGTTTCGCAATGACGAGGACCATCCGCAACAGCAGACTCCCGATAGTACACTTTGCCCTGCATCTGCAAGTTGTGCAGGAGCATCTGGTAGCGGGGTTCTACGAGGAGGTGGAGTAGAGTCTGTTAGCGTTATGTCAAAGAGGGGAGGCGGTGAAGGAGGCTACGCACCGCTGCCGACGGATTGAGTGGGAACGACGGCTTGGCGAGCGACAGCGTACATTTTCAGAGAGTAGTGAGGTTGTAAAGAGAGTCTGTGTGCTAGTGAGGTAAGTGTCGAGGGGTGCGAGGGTGTGGTGAGTAGAGGAGGTTGTAGAGCGATGAAGAGGGAGAAGGGTTGGGGTGCCTACCGTGTTCTCTATGGAAAGCATTCTGACGTCTTGGGGTGACTGAGGGTCCAAACTCTCAAAATCTGGCACGAGGTCCGAGCCCTAACTCCGGGAAACACAAGGGCAAGTACCCCCAATTTAGCACCGTAAGTAGCGCTCATAGATAGTTACAGAGACCAGAAATCCAATAATCAAATCGTTATTCTAATCGTCGGCGTGCTGATTCTCCAGTCTTCTCCGTTTCACATCGATCTTCTTGCTATCCTCCTTCCCTTGCGCGTACGCACTAGCATCTCGCTTGTTGCGCGTACGTGCTCGTCCAGTAGACACCTTGATACCCTTTCCCTTGAGGAAGTTGTCTGCGATCGTTTCCGCGTCATTTCTAAACCTGACGAGCTGAGCTGACGATTGCCATCCTTCACCAGCCGGGATGTCCTCTGGCTCGGCTTTAGGTTCGAGTTTGGGTTCCACGGGCTCGGCCTTGGGTTCGACGTTAAAGGGTACCCATCTGAAGGGCTCGTTTGGATCCCCCTGTGGACGCCAATCTTCGTCGATCGGATCATCATCTTGAAAGTCTGCAGCTACGATGCCTTCCACTTCATCGCCGCTCATATGCGCATCGTCGTCCAGAGCGTCACCCAAAAGGGTAGGTACTGGGGATTCTGACTTGGCCCTTGCAGGTTGAGCTCGGGGAACAGCATCCGCATCATCCACCTCCTCCAATTTCACTCTCGCCCCAGATGCCAGCGGAGTGTCGTCAACGGGTTCCTCTTTCACCCTCGGTGGTGGGCCCTCTAAACGTTCTACCTCCCGCTGTCGATCTTCTTCTTCCCTTTTGACTCGCTCCGCAATGAGCTTCTTCTCGTTCGCGATCGCTTTACGTTCCTCATCTTCCTTCTCCTTGAGCGCAATCTCCACCAGCCCCCTTGCGACGCCTTCTCGATAGCTATTATAGGCCACTCGTCCTTTAAGACTTCTGTTTTCGTACGACCACGTCATAATCGTATTATGGACCTGTCGGGCCCCGGCGTCAAAACACCGGAAAAGAAATCCGTCACACCTCTTTGAACTCACCATCTCAAAAGCAAACGCCGCCGCAGTCGTATTCTCCGCGATCCCATAAAACGTCCACGTCAATTTCGCCTCGTAATTGAAACTCGTCGAATACGATTTGACGTTGAAAAACTCGTCCATCGCCCACGCGCACATTTCGTGCCAGCTTTTATTTTGGACGAGTTTGATCTCATCGTCGTCTTTTCTCTTTCGTCCGAGTTTGTAGTCCGGGTTGGGTATGATGTTGACCGTGCTCAGGCCAGCGCGTTTCGATTTCTCGGCTTCTGTCTCCCGTGCGATGAGGTCAGCTTGGGTGATGTTTTCCTTGGCCATTAGCCGACTAGCGACTCTATAATCACAGAAAAGAATAAGAAGATCCGTTAAGCTCCACGTGTGACGTTAAAAGGCTGACGCGTACCTCATTGCATTATGGGCCTCTGCGACACCAGTATTGGGATGCTGAGCCAGCGCCAAGGCAGATTGAATTCGCTTCAATGTATCCGAGTTGACCTTGGACACTGACGCGTAAGATTTACACGGGAAAAGATACCGTTAGCATAGCTCGGAAGATTTCGTTTGATGGTGGAGTAGGACTCACGTTTGTCATCCTCTTCTGCAACGTCAGCAACACCACCCGAGTCTGTAGCAACGACGTCCACTCTAAAACGACGCACCACGCGTTCCATAAAAGAACGTCAGCAGACTCCTTTCCTTTTTTCTAAAAGACTATACTTACTTTGCAATTTCAGGTATTTTGCCCAAAATGGTGGCATTTGCTATTGTTGACGCCGCTCGGCCACTGCCAGCCACCCTACGACGAGCGCTCGCTTTTTTACGTGTGTTTTCGGCGTAATCCGAGTCGCTATCATAGAACTTAGACTCCGAGTCCGACATCAAAAAGGAGAGTTGGGGCGAGGGAGGTGGTTGAAAAGAGAAGAATGGGATCTGACCCTGTAAGGACTTTTCCGGCACTCCGGCGGTTTGCTTTTTTTGGTTTTGGGGGTTTTTTTTTTCGATTTCCGTGAGCTCCCTAGAACCCCAACGGTGGCGGCGCATCGTCTCTCCTCGGCGAGGTTAGTTACACAACCCTTTGGGGTCGTTTAGGTGGCCATCATCTCAGGGTGATTAAATAATTGTATGTGTATCAGGGACTTCTTTGAGGTCTTGAAATTCCAAGGTTCTACCGAAAGACAAATGTGTATGCATGTATCGAGGAGGAAGAAAAGAAGCATCAGGAGTAGGAAAAAAAAAGCGGAAAGGCTAACAAGTTTATTTCAAAGCACGCAGGGGCCGAGACCATCTATGAGACGAGATGAGAGGAGACGCCGAGAGCGAGGACGCGCTATTCTAACTTTGGGACGAGGAGTAAGAAGAAAAGGAACTAAAGAGGCATTGAAGATAGTTTGTAGAAAGCAGAGACATATTCCAGTAGGAGATAGTGTAATGATACAGTTCACGAGAGCCGTGATTAGGATGGGGGATGGGTATACAAAACCAGATGAGAGTGCAGGGCTTATGAGGATAGTTAGAAGAAGAGAGAAAGGATCATGGCGCTTCGAGTATGTACGCTATGGTTAATAGCGAGGGGCATATCCGAGCGAAGTGAGTGCTTGTCCACTGGCTGCCTCGCGAGCAGCTTGTCTAGTGGCAGCGCGTGCGATGAACGTGTTGACGACAGCACCGTTGGGACCGTTGAGCACTGCGTAATGAAAATGATATAGTCGAGATTAGAATGACATGCTCCGCAAGGTGGCCGTAACGCGCGTGGGGCGGCACTCACAGAACACGGACGCGGTCCAGGTTTCGCAATGACGAGGACCATCCGCAACAGAAGACTCCATATAGTACACTTTGCCTTGCATCTGCAAGTTGTGAAGGAGCATTTGGTAGCGGGGGTCTACGAGGAGGTGGAGCAGAGCTTGTAAGCGTTATGTCAAAGGAGGGAGGCAGTGAAAGAGGCTACGCACTGCTGCCAACAGAGGGAGCGACGGCTTGGGGAGCGAGAGCGTACATCTGGGACATCTTCAGAGAGTAGTAAGCTTGTAGGAGTGGGTGAGTACTGGGGAGGGTAAGTGTCGAGGGGTGTGAGGGTGTGGTGAGTAGAGGAGCTTGTAGAGCGATGATGAGGAGAGGGGTTGAGGTTCCTTCCCTGCTATATAAATACAGGGAGTGAGGGGATGAGGCATAAAAAAAAGTGCTTCGCACAAGGGTTCACCTGGACCTGTTCGATCTACAAGTCAATGGACATTCAGATAGAAGGTTCGTCGCCACGGGAATGCGGGGAACGATTAGCGCAATAAGGGAGATGAGGACTTACAACTGGTGCGCCCCCGGGGTTCTCCTTCTCTTTCGTTCCTCGTAGAAGACTCATTTCGGAGCAAATAACGCATTATCCAGCCTCGCATACACCACTTGAGCGATTACCGCTACAGCCGCGGACCCGCTTTCGGGTTGAACGGGGTTCCAATGAACGGTGGTTCCAGTACCGCATAGGTATTGGGGGCAAATTCCTGTAAACACACGAGGAGAGTCAGGGTCCCACCACCTGATTCCCTTGACTCAAGTGTTCTAAGAGAAAAGAGGCGTGCAAAGGCCTTAGCACCCCAAATTTTGTGAATGCGCAAAATACTCCTAACTTCCATGGAAAAGAGAAGTGGAAAACGAAAGGTCGATTGGGATGCAATCGAACCTCGTGCACGCTCTTGTCCATTTGCAGCAATTCCCGCGCACATCGCTCCACTCCTAAGTCGATGATGAAAGAGTGAAGTCGAGTTGAACTCACCGCCGGGGGGATACGTATGCGGAGTGGCCGACATCGACGGTGGTTGACGCTCGCTACACGGATCGGGAAGCCGAGGGAGGACCTCTGGACGAAGATGAGGCGTGAGGCGCGTCTTGGTCCTCACGGTTTGAGGGAAAAGAGGAGGAGGTGAATATACACCACTGGGATAGCCACAAGCCCTCTTTCGCGGTACTTTTGCCAAAGAAATTCCCGCAGGTGAACATGTACCAACTTTACTCGAACACTGCACAAGTCGAGCGCCAACATGTACATCATTCGAACGCGCTTTTGATGGCGACGGGGCTCATTAGTCGTCACCAAGGAAGAACAGCTCCTCGATCAACATACCAACTACTCGGAGCAATATTCCAATGAGTATACGTACACGCAAGCGCGAAGAATTCGGGCTGTGTTTTTCCCCCGGGAGAACTGATTGGCGGGCTGTGTTAGAAACGTTACTCATTTCGGCGGCATGCCGATTCCCACGGTTGTGGCTTTGTCAGCATTCGACGGTCCATCCCATTTTCCCTCTTTCAGGCTAACGAGGCCCCAAAAACTGCGGAGGTCCGGGCACGACTCGCCACACAAAAGCACGCGGACAAGACAGGAAAAAACTAGGTTTAGGTACTTGATATTAATTTACATTCGGTAATGATACAGTTATACTATTCCAAAAGCGCAACGATCGAAAGCACTATTAGTACACCGAGCTGGCAAACCCAAGGCGAGCTCTCAAAGGCCTGAGCGTCACCGCGAGTCGCCTACCCAATAGATAGACAACGAAATGTTCAACGAGAGCGGAGAGGGGACTGAAAAAACGAAATGAGAAGTGTCTTTTAGTTGAGGTTGTTGACGTCGACGCCGAGAGCGAGGAGTGCTTGCAAACTGGCGGCGTCGCGTGCCGCTTGTTTGCTGCTTGCAACAGCGGTGTGGATACCGAGGCCACGCCCGTTGGTTGAGCTGGTGACTGTAAAAAGGAAACCTCGTCGTCAGTCACAAGCCGCAAGCGGTGAACCCAGGGAGGATGGACGCACTGGTGATGCTGCTGGTCCAGACTTCCTGGTGCCGAGGGCCTTGGGGGAAAGTGGCCTCAAGCATAACGATGATGCGCTGCTGAGACATGTTGTGGATGTGCATGAAGTAGCGGGAAGCGGCTAATGAAAAAAAAGGCAAAAAAAAAGGACCAGGTCAGCACACGAGTTCAATGAGTATCCCAAAGGATAACCCGAGAGAGCCACTCACAGCCGGTCATTTTGTCAGATATATTGGGCAGGTGGAAGGTGATAGAATGGAGAGTGCGTCGAAGGTCGATAGTGGAAGAGAGGCTGTGTGTGTGATGTGAGGATTAGAGTGCGAGAGTGTGTTGGGCTTGGGATGATGATCGACTCCAGGGCAGAGATCTCCGTCGGTTCTTATAGAGTCCCAACGACTATCTTCGGTCCAGTCAGAAGTCCGACTTCGTAAGGTCGGTGTCGTTGTCCTAGGTGGGCGGTAAACAGCAAGCGTTGTTTTTGAGAACCCTTGAGTCAAGAATTGTACACCTTTTCTTGCGAAACGAACTCAAGTTACAGAGTTGGGAAAGTCGGGCGACGAGGGAGTCTCTTTGAATTGGATACAGGGAGCTGCCCTTGTAGGTCTGTTGTGGTACGGTGCTAGGCGAATTTCCCTGCGGGCGGAGTCGACGTGCAGGTGCGACGAAAGGGGATGTAGGCGCTGTTGCGGGGAACCAAGATGGCAAGAAATGCGAGAGTCATGGGGTACTTGATACCTAAAGCAGCAGCAGGTCCCACTAAGTGACACCGTGAGTCGGCGCAGATTCGGAGGTGGGAAGGATAATTTTGAGTCATGTCGAGTCGGTTGCGGAATGACGGCTTGCGGCGCACAACAACGCGACGCGTCAATGCACCAGATTTTGAAACGCACCCCCGAATCTCCCCAAATTGCATCGGAAGACAAAAATCATCAAGGAACGCCTCCTTCTCCTTCCAAAGTCATCGATATCCCATTCCTGTACGTCACCGTCAGCGAATTGACCAAGTCGTTCTTGCATCTCCTACAAGCCGTTGCATTGTCGTGCTGTGTGTAGACCCAAAAGGTAAGGGTCCTGCCTAATCCGGCGTGAAATTGCGGCTCCGATCAACACGGTAATCCTTGAACCGTAAAAAATGCTCTTTTGACTCCGGCTTTTTTTGATTTTTTTCCCAAGCTGAAATTAGACGATTGGCGTTAAGCCGTATTGTAGAGGCGACACGCAGTCCGCGGATTGGTTGGTAAAATGAGTCAAGGTGCAACGGGACTCGAGACCCTGAACTGGGGACTGCTCGGAGCACCCACCCCTCGGGAGCACGACTTCAGATTGCTTTTTTTTTCACGCTTTTTTCCCTATCAAAAAAATTGAATGGCGCCCCAGATGCTTCGCTCGACTACCTTTGAGTCGCAGCTTGCAAGCGGGAAAAAAATAATTAGGAAAAAAAGGGAATGATGGCGTCTCTGGCCTTCAGGACGCCATTATGACTGCGTCCAGTCAAGCTCCGGCTTGCCGGAGTCTTCTCTACCCTTGAAGACGTTGTCATTGGGGCTAAACGTATTACTATCCGGCTACGTATCATTTGGCCACGTCATTTGCGAAAGGGGCGGCTAGTCGTAGGAAGCCGGCGGCAGGGCAGGGAAGGTGAAGATGGTCGATGTGTGTCGGGGGGAGGCGTTTGACTCAATTGGAAGAGAAGCCGCGGATCCGGCCTGTGTTTGTCTGTTTGTCCACCCGGCGACAAGCCTCGGTGAAACAGCCAACTCCTCGCCAACTCACCCCTCCCTCCGCGCCTCATGTATGACAACTATCTATGCATGCATGAGTGTGTTTAACGAGATCGTGTCAGAATGTGTAGACGATAGCAACAGTAGTAGTGGGAGGCGGGTATTGAGGGGTCGGTTAGCTCGGTCCCGGATTCAGCCGAGGCCGGAGCTCTTTTCAGACCTTTTCAGCTTTCTCCGTTCGAAACGTGCACAGAGCACAAGAGCACAAAAGCACCGAACGCCAATTTTCGCAAAGGCCTTTACCATTTCGCAGAATATTTTCCGTTCGTAACGAGTAACAAAAGGTAAATCGTCTGCCCTTACAAGACACGACAATGATGTGATAGAGCTGAGAGAGATCGATAAAAAAACCCTGCCAGTGCACATCTAGGCCTAGGCTAGATTGATGGAATGCTCCAGCCCTTTTGTATAAGCGAAGGTAACAACAACCCCAGGTCTCCTGGAGTCTAATCAGATACTTCGTATTCGCAGAAGCGATCGTCGGAGTAGGAAAAAAGCAAAACGGAAGGCCCCTTCACATGCACAGAACCCTTCCAAAATGATGAAGCCCACTTTTGAGCGCAGGGTTAGGGTGGCGACTAACTCTTACGGTCGTGCACAATGCCCTAGGTTACTGCTGTGCAAGCTTTGGGCACAAGAGAAGTCGGGGATTGCCACCGAGGCGCCTTATGAAATAACGAGCGGGAATTTTCTACTCAGAATCGCCCGTTTTAGAAATCAAGGTACATTAGTGAGAGACATTATCGAATGGCACAAGGGCGTAAACATAAGGTCCGTGGATACGTAACCATACATAGAAGTTATGAATGATGTCCGAGACATAGAAGAAGAGGAGGCAAGAAGAGTCCAAGTTCGTGCAGCGAAAAGACCTGAGAGGGAATTGCTTTAGATATCGTCAGGGAAGACCATGATAACAGGGCCGGCGACTGTATTATCGTCAGAAACTTTCTCATTGGAAGTAGTGACGACGCCGTATACGGTTCCGACAGCATCTGATGGAATGGTGACCTTCTTGTCGTCCGAGATCTCGATGAAGATTGTGCTCAGACCAGTGAAGACAGCGAAGAACTCCTTCTTTCCAGAGGAGTTGTAAGACAGCTGGACGGAATTTCCAGGGTGGGGACTGTCTGGGGAGAATGTGAGACCTGGGAAGGCTTTGACGGGCAGCTTGGGGTTGCTATCTGGGCATTCGTCGATGAAGGCCGCTAGAGAAGAGAAAGTCGTCATGTTAATGACCCGTATAGTGCGCAAAGGCGAGACAGCATTCAAACGACTCACCCGCAAGCGAGAAGACCTGGTCCAGGTCGAGGGGGGTGTCGAGTGGGCCGGACCACGGATCGCCCCCGAGGACAGCCGAGGAGACCCATCCAGCATGTCGAGCCTCGGTAGCGAGGACCGATGCCGCAGCAGTGAGATAATCCTTGTTGTCGATGAACCTGGCGGCACCGAGGTACGCGCTGGTACCAACACCTTCGAGTAACATTGACAAAGCGGCGAAAGACTTGGGGTCGGTGTAAGGGCTGTGCAAAACGCGAGGACACGGCAAAGACGGTCATTTAACCGGTGAGCCCATCGAACAGCATATGCCACCGAAATGAGAGAAAGGCTTACAATTTATACGTGCAAGGCTTGGTGGCGATGTCGCCGAGAGCCGTGCTGAGGAAGGTGACATGGGTTTTTTCGTGCTCGCTGATCTGAACGAAGCGCTTGCGGGCAAAGTCTGGGAGCCCCGCGTCGGTGAAGTCCTTGTCGTCGAATTTGCCGAGAGCTTCCTGGTAGAAGGTGCTTTCGAGGTGTTCGAGGGTTAGAGCGTATTGGAGAATGTCCGTGTCTGCAGGATGGGAGGGAGGGGTGAGCGACGGGGCTTCAGAACGGGTAAACCGTTAATGGGAGACGAAAGGCTAAATTTACCTGTAGGGCCGTTATTGTTGCGAGCGATGGGGTGGGCCACAGCAGCGGAGGCAGCGAGAAGGGCGATGGCGAAGGATGAGGAGAGCATCGTGAAAAGTGCGAACGAAGAGTAAGAAGAGGTAGTCGTGAGGAGTGAGGAAGAGATGATATTCGAGTGGGATCCGATGAGTTTATTCCAACGGCTCTCTGGCCTGCATCTTATATAGCACTGTACTGACGGGGTAAGATGGACAGCCGCGTCCGACGGGCAGCAATGCATACAGCTGACGCGCGATCGACGCTCGCTGACATCACGCCAAGAAGCATCGCCCAACACGGCAAAAGTCTTCATTCAGACTATAGTAGAAATGATATGAGCCCGGGCTGACCGGAATCTGACCATTTTGCATCCGACATTGGTCTGGAGCACATCCTCCGGCTACAGTACGACTTAGTGAGCAGTGAGCTGGAGGCTCGGACTTCTCGGGCTCGTTCGTCATCCCCGATCGCGACCTTTGGCTTACTGTATGAGAGAGAAAGCGGAAATGGGTTTGGTGAATGGTTCGACTATTTTGTAAAAACGTTCGATTGGAGTTTTTTGGCTTCTGATCGCCACTCTTGGGGGGGATGATCGACGCTGGGGCTTGACCGGGGAGCCCGAGCGCGATCGAAAGCGGTTTACATTGTCGATCCCGCGCCACAAAAAGGCATCATCCACACCGAGACGATGACGTTTGACCACAATTAATCACGCGGATCATTCCCGCGCCCTCCCAGCTGACAATCTTGGATGATAGATCCCGCGCGGAGGATATTGGGCTCGGGCATGTCGGTCGTCAGTTGGCCAAGCCATCCGCACGTTCATCGGTGAACCTTATAGTAGCCCGCATTCATCACATTTCATAACCTTCAACAAGTATTCTACAGTCTACAACGGCGCCGTGTAATAGCCTGAAGGAAAGACCATAGGGCCGTACACTTCCTTCCTCTTCTCAGGTCCCGCAAGAGCTTCCACGAGCGTCAGGGCGAAGAGGAACGCGGTTCCTAGAGACGAAAGGGGTGGTACGTTAATTCAACAATAGATAAGGAATCTTCAAACGTTTGCACACCTGGTCCGCGGCTTTGTAAAACGGCCCCATCGACTGGTCAGGTGTCGGCGTTTTGTGCGAAACCGAAAACAACACGTACCTTGTGATTAGCTTCCCAGCAACAACGACGTCGTCTTCCGAGTAGTCAAAGGCTGTGAAATAACAGTTTAGGACCCGTTCGCACACTTGGCTGGGTCGAGGTTACCAGACTCGAGGTCAGATTTGACCGACGGGTGCGAGGTGATCTTGCTTCTGGGCAGGCAAGCTCTGAGAGCAGCTAAGCTGCCTATTAGACAGGTATATCGCCGTCAATAGAGCACATATAGAGACCTAAAGCATTTGCTCGCCTGCGCAAATCATCCCGACGACCTTATCCTTCTCGATGTACGAGCGAATGAGGCCTTGGACCTTCTTGTTCTGAGAAAGCGTATCGGCTCCTTTCGCCCCTCCAGGGATAATCAACGCGTCAAAAGCGTTCTATAGCAAATATTTGTCGAATACAATCAGCTGAACCATATTTGTCATCTGTACATGACCGCCATACAGGGTCTTCTACGTCCACTAAATCTTTGTCAGCGATGATCTTGACTCCCCTTGAACATTTTGCAACCGGCGAGGGAGTCGGGATGGAATCAGGAATATCGTTCACCAGGGCTGACGTGCAACTGATCCCTGCGCGGACTAGGGTATCATATGTGATGACGCTATCAAACGAGGGATTGTCAATTTAGTTCGCGAGGCGGACCGCTCTCTCGGTTCGACGTACAATTCCATCTCCTCCGTTCCATTAGCAATCAAAACCAACGCTGAGGGCATTCTGTCTAGTATTGTTCTCCTAAGTAGATCTGGAGGTGGTGGTTTCTAAATGAAATCATTAAGGCGCGGAGATGTCCGAAAACGTCACCGGGAGCCTCACAAGTCCGTCCTAAACGCCGTTACCTCCGTTGCCGCGTTCTCCATTTCCAAATTTCGAACTCTCTTTCCACAACCTGGTTCTCGCTCGAAAGATGATCGGTTCAGGCTCAATAGCCCGACCCCTTCGCTCGATACGAACACGAGCTATTGGAGCACCTCTTACCAGGTCATCAACATGTCGCTACTACAGTTCGTCAAAAGACGCGAAAGACGGCGCGGTGAACCCAAGCAAAACGTACACGGCGACGATGCTTTTACCAAAGACGACCTTCCCTCTTTGGGCCGAGCCTGGTGTTAGGGAGGAGCCGTTTAGAGAAAGGACGACTTCGGAGTTGTACAAGTGGCAGGTGCGGTGCGAGCTGGAGTCCAGGCGAGAAGCCACAGCGTCTAACTCGGTTGCTCGTACCCCGTGTTCGAACAGGCTGGGCAAAAAGATCGCCCTATTTTCGTCTTACACGATGGCCCACCGTATGCTAACGGGCACTTGCACATGGGTGAGCTTCCTTCTGAAGGTTCAACTGACCTTATACATGTGGCTGAAGCATGGATACCGTGCTGGTTTCGATGCACCCCAGGCCATGCACTCAACAAGATCCTCAAGGACATTATCAACAGGTTCCAGCTTCTCCGAGGAAAGAGAGTAGAGTGCGTCACTTGTTTTCGCCTTGGTTCATCTATCTTTGGAAGCTTAGACGATATGGCGTTTAGCTACGTACCCGGATGGGACTGCCACGGCCTTCCAATCGAGCACAAGGCCCTCAAAGAACTTGGCGTACGTCTCCGTAACTCCTTTTGATAATATGAACTATCGTTGATGTCACCTCACTTTGCACTTGCACGGCCAGGTAGGCAGGACACGAAACCATCCCACCCGTCGCCGTCCGCAAAATCGCTCGTCAGGTCGCCGAACGGGATATGAAAGTCCAAATGGAGGAGTTCAAGCAATTCGGTATCATGGCTGATTGGAGCCACGAAGGAACCTATAGGACCATGGGTGAGGATACGAACCCTCGTTTTGAAAATTCTGCGACTCGGGGACTGACAAAGTCCTCTTCTTCCCCAAAAGATCACGATTACGAGATTAGGCAACTTCGTGTCTTCCAAGAACTTGTTAAGAAAGGTGCGATAACTTGTCTCGCAGAAGTCCGCTCTCTTCTTCCATCATTGATTGACATTCTGTTCGCATCCCGAATAGGTCTCATTTCACGTCGGCATCGACCGGTGCATTGGTCACCTTCCTCCAAATCGGCGCTCGCGGAAGCCGAGCTTCAATATGTGGATGATCACAAATCTTTCCCTGTATATGTCAAGTTCCAGGTCTCTCAAGGTCAAATGGCACCTGGGCTGGCGGACATGGTGGAGAACGTGCGTAACGGCAAGGAAGATCCCGTGCATCTCGTAATCTGGACGACTACGCCGTGGACTTTGCCAGCCAATATGGTACGACTTGTGAAAGCAGTTACGTCACGAAAAATGCAAGATCTAATTTTCCATGGTCCTCCACGATAGGCGATCGGGGTTAATGCAAAGCTCGATTATGCGTTACTTCGACGGACCGAGCACCCGGACGAGGGTATTCTTATCGTCGGCAAGGATCGTCTAGAAGCTTTGAACAAGGTGTTAGGGGATTACGAAGTCCTTGGTATACTCCCAGGTAGGTTAAAAAAAAATAATTTTCGGGGTTGCGCAGGCTTGGACAAGAGACTGACGCAATGATGGATCAAATTGACAGGTTCAGCACTCTCGGGCACCGCGTACAGCCACCTCTTCCACCGTTCGTCCTCCCCGGCTCCACTTGTCACTGAATGGTCAGACGTCGAAGCGGGTACTGGAACCGGTCTCGTGCACATGGCGCCCGGACATGGCAAGGAGGATTACGCGGCCTTGACTGCAGCGGGGTTATTGGACAAGTTGGATATCGTTTGTCCCGTTGATGACAATGGGCGCTATACCGATGACATCGTCGATCTCTCCAAGGACCCAGTTATCGGGGAGAGGCTGCGGGGCAAGGAGGTGTTGAGCGACGGGGGAAAGGAGATGGTGGGGATCTTGAAGGAGTCCGGTGTGTTGGTGGGACAAGGGACTCTCAAGCACAAGTATCCGTACGACTGGAAGACGAAGAAACCCATCATTCTCAGGTAATTTTTTTGTGCGATCAAAATGGTAACAAAAATCCATGCTGACCAATACTGCATGTAGGGCCACATCACAATGGTTTGCCAACGTCGACGATATCAAAGGCGCCGCTCTTAAATCGTTAGAAGACGTCAAGTTCCACCCTGAGATCTGTGCGTTATCACGACCTTCCTTGTTGAAGCGACGGGCAGCTGAATTTGATATGCAGCCCGCTCCCGCATGGAATCGTTCGTCAGGGAACGTTCTGAATGGTGTATCTCTCGTCAACGAGCATGGGGTGTCCCGATCCCTGCTTTATACGACGCCGAAACAGACGAAGCCATTCTCTCCGCTGAATCTTTAGATCATATCATTCCTATCTTGACCGAGAAGGGGGTAGATTATTGGTTCGAAGGACCTGTAGAAGACTTCATCCCCCCGACCCTCCAGAATAACGGCCGGAAGTACGTGAAAGGCACGGATACTGTCGACGTCTGGTTCGATAGCGGGACTTCGTGGTCTCTGATCAAGGAGCGCCTCGGAGAACGAGACAGGGATAGTCTTTGTGACGTGTATCTGGAGGGAAGCGATCAGCATCGAGGCTGGTTCCAATCCTCGCTCCTTACTGCAACCGGGGCGGCAGAGGTTGGCAAGGAAGTTGCCCCGTACAGGGACCTCATCACGCACGGTTTTGTGCTAGACGACAAGGGGAAGAAGATGAGCAAGAGCGATGGAAATATTATTAGTCCGTTGACAATCATCAACGGTGGTCAGGTGAGCGGGATAAGGAAAATCTTTATTACGACAGTCCTGAACCTCACCCTCTTTTTGCCCATAGAATAAAAAGAAGGATCCTGCCTATGGTGCCGATCTTCTCAGGTTATGGGCGGCGAGTGTGGAGTATGGACGCGACGTGTCCATTGGTCCAAAGGTTTTAGCACAGTCCGCAGAGACCTTAAGAAAGCTCCGGAATACCGTCAGGTTTATGCTGGCAAATCTAAAGGATGGCGATGCCGTTCGAGGAGACTTCAGACGTGCAACAAAGGAGGAGCTGTCATTGGTATGTACCGCTCATTGTCAGCGAAAACCCGACTGGAGACTGATTATAGTTGACCATTCTCAGATCGATCAATATGTGCTGTTGCATCTGCAGCAGCTTGAACACACCTGTCGGGAAGCGTACAGCGACTACAACTTCCCTCGAGGTGCGCCACACGGACACTAATGGGTCTACACGAATCTAAAGAGCCTCTCGTTTCTTGTAGTGATTGCTTCACTAAACAGATTCGCCACGAACACGTTATCCTCTCTTTACTTTGACGTAACCAAGGATACGCTCTACGCGGACCCAATTGATCATCCGGCTCGGCGAGCTACGATTACCGTCCTCTATGAGGTATGGCCCCCCGCAAATTGCTCTCCCTGTGCTGCAAATAATGTTTCTGTACGATAGGTTCTTCATACTCTAGTCCCTATCCTCGCGCCGATTCTACCTCATCTCGCCGAAGAGGTCCATCAAACACTTCATCAACAGACCTCCAAACCCTCGGCGTCCATCTTTGAACTTGGTTGGCGGAACGTAGTGCGTACCACAGATCTCGACACGACTGCGAGCGATACTGAAGCATTGTCCTCCAACATAGCCTTCTGATTGGAATAATAGCGCAGTCTCCCGAAGCATGGACAGTCTGCTGCAGGTCCGAAGCGAAGTGATGATCGCGCTGGAACAGGCGAGGAATGAAAAGTGCGTAACCCACACGTAGCGACCAAACAAAACCCTGATCCAAATTGCCGACGTAAAGGCATATTGGAGGTTCCCTTGAGGCGGCTCTGGAGATTATTCTCCCAGAAGTGATAGAAAAGGACTCAACATCGGAGACAATCCTAGCGGAAAGTAAGTCACACCAATAACCAGAGCACGGAAGGAGGAATAACCCGACATACCCACCGACAGAGTCGCTTTTAAAGACACTCTTTGTTGTGTCGGATGTACGGGTTCGACAAGATACGGAACCGGCATCTCAACGTCTATTCTGTGAACGCAAATTTAACGATGGTGAGTCTTAGAGCTAGCTCCCACCGACCTATGTTTTAATTACTTCCTTTAATAGGGGAACGATCGGTGATCCTCCGAGTCGTCGCTCCGACTCACTCTAAATGTCCCCGATGCTGGCAATTTACGCGAACGTCCGAAAGGGATATATGCCAACGCTGTGACGCAGCCATTCCTTCTATCTAGCGCATCGTTTCTCCTAGCATATTTACTAGTCTATCTTTATTGTTTTCCAACATGCGCGCAAGACGACCTCCCAACTGGCACCTCAAGCTCGAATACAAAGCTATTCATTTTCTTTTACCAACAATCGTCATCACTGTCGGCCATCCACTCTTCATCCTCAATGATATTACTAGAGTCGTACAACAAATCAATATCTAGTTTAGGACTAAACGTCTTCAAATGTGGGACAACGCCATCATCAATGCTCTGCTTTGGCCTGATCAAGGAGTCCAAGCAGAGACATTCCAACATCGGCATGCGGGAGCGAAACAGCAGCTGCAATATAACCCTGGGGTGCCCTAGCCGTATCTTGAATGTGCGCAAAACAGGGAAATGCACGTAATCCATGCGCCACCTTATTTAGTACGGACGACCGAAAGGGTTCCCGCCCCTCGGTCTTCTATTTCACACCCCCCGCTACCCGGCTAGACGTAATTCGCCGTTGTGCCGAACTTCAACAGTCCATCCTCGATCCCCATCTGGAGGATCTGTAGTTGACCAAAGGGTACTCCGTTGGTTTGTCTGACGAGCTCGATACGCTCCAGGCTGATATCGGTGAGCCGGCAGTCGGCTAGTATTCGCGTTATCTTATTTGAAAGTGCCAGGAATCGACGCCAGCCGGGTTCCTCAATATGCCCGACCCTGAGGTATAGCTGAGCGGAGGAGGGTACGATCACATTTAGTCAGCAATCATGTAATACGCCAGATAGATGGTAGGCAAATAGTACTTACAACAATTTCACCATCAAGGGTGATACTGGTTTTCTTCACTGAAGCCAAGACCTGGACAAATTGTTGAAGGGGAACGCGGAAAGTCGACCACAACACATCCTGAGCCCAGGTCGCCCATAGGCGGCACACTAGGGCACAATTAAACAAGTCGTACTGGGAAAGGTCGGATTTGAAGATAAGACAGAGGATCTCCGGGACTTCCAGCGAGTGGTGCATGGTCTGCGGTGATTGGGAAAGGGAACGCCGTTCTCGAGTCTCCGCTTAACTCCGCTCCACCCTCCGCTGCCTCCAGTATTATTGGTTTATTATTTGATTCCCATTACTTGATTTCTATCCTGACTTTGGATCTTGTCACATGCTTGGGTGTTAGCCTCGCTCTCTCCTCCCGACGGTTTTCACAATGCGTTTCCCTTTCTTCTGGTAGGTGCTAGTTGTAAGCCGGACTTCGGGGTAACTGTGTGCGCAAACCTGGCGCGTTTCGGTAGTTTGCTCACGCTTTGTAATTTTCGATATCATAAAGACTGAGTGCTAGACAGAAAAATTCTTGTACGTTGTCCGACCTCCCTTTTCACCTAAGCTTGTGCGTCCTTCAACTCGCATGAAACATCTAAACGATCTTGATTCTTGCGCATGAAGCGATAAGTACTTAGTCAGAGCTTGCTTCTCACCTTTACATCACCATTGAGAGTTCCTATTCGTCTCGATTCATGCCTGTGCGGTACTACAAATATAAGAAATATTATGTATATTGCCACCTATCACTGTGGCTGGCACTATCACTACGATCATCGTTACCCATGTGGTACAGCGTATCAGTGTCTAACTTTGAACTACATAGCTTCCGCTGCGCGGCCATTTGGTCTATCACGCGGACTGTTGGCCGACGCCCAGCATCCCACGAGATATACTTCAACATCGGCATGCGAGAGCGTAGTAGAAGCTTCAGCATAACCCTCGGGAGCCCAAATGGCATGTTCAGTAGTATCCGTAAAGCTGGAAAATAAACGAAATTCACGCGCCAGCCCGAGCTTTCGGCCAATTCCACAACCTCTGTGCAGGACCTGAGCATAATTTCCTTCAAAAGCTGGCGGCTGGCGAGACTTTCCCAGAAGTGAGATTTCACGTCCCCGCTACGCAGCTCAAGGTGATTGAGAGCCCATGTCGGGGAATCTCCAGATGTTGCCTCCAATTGAGCGGGGTCCCCGAATGAGTGATGTTGGGGCACAATATTACCCAACTCAGCCCCGATGCCGGCACTTTACTACGCAAACGCCCTAAAGGGACTTACGTCACGCTGTGACGCAGCCGCTACCTATATCCAGCTCATCGTTTCTCCCAGCATATTTACTAGGTTATCTTTATTATTTTCCAACATGCGCGCAAGACGAAAAACTGTTCATTTATATTACCAACAATCGTCATCACTGTCGGCCATCCACTCTTCGTCTTCAGTTAGATTACTAGAGTCGTACAGCATATCAATATCTAGTTTGGGACTAAACGTCTTCAAATGCGGGACAATGCCATCATACACAATATGGTTTCCTGGCCCAGTCCAGGCGTCCCAGCGGAGACATTCCAACATCGGCATGCGGGAGCGAGACATTAGCTTCAATGTAAGCCTGGGGTGCCCTAACCGTATCTTGACTACGCGCAAAACAGGAAAATGCACGTAATCCATGCGCCACGTCTCTGGCCATTCTGCGACGTCCATGCAGCCCGTGAGCACGATTTTCTCCAAAAGCTGACAGCTTCCAAGACTTTCCCATAGGCGAGGCTGTACTGGCTGGTCATAAATTTCAATATGCTTGAGAGCTGAGTACTGGGAAACGTCCAGCTTGGTAATCCAGCCGGTCCCGAAATGGGCGACATTTGGAACCAAGCTGGGCAGATTATCCACAACCCAGGCCATACTATCGTCCTGGAAATACGTGCACCGCAGATAAACACTGGTGAGAGACGATACAGTCATGAGGCGGATCGTCTCATGCTGTCCATCGTCGATCCCCATCTTGAGGGTCTGTAGTTGACCAAAGGGTACTCCGTTGAAGGTTTGTCTGGCGAGCTCGATACGCTCCAGGCTGGTTTCAGTGAGTCCGCAGTCGACTATTATTTGCGTGATCTTATTGGAAAGTGCCAAGAATCGACGCCAGCCGGGTTCCTCGATATGCCCGATCTCGAGGTATAGCTGAGCGAAGGAGGGTTCGATCACATTTAGTTGTAGTATGCCAGATAGATAGTAGGCAAATAATACTTACAACACTTTCGCTATCACGGGTGATACGGGTTTTCTTCACTGAAGCCAAGACCTGGACAAGTTGTTGAAGGGGAACGCGAAAAGTCGACCACAACACATCCTGAGCCCAGGTCCCCCAAAGGCGGCACACTAGGGCACAATTAAACAAGTCGGACTGGGGAAGGTCGGATTTGAAGATAAGACAGAGGATTTCCGGGACTTCCAGCGAGTGGTGCATGATGTGAGGTGGTTGAAATGCGTGCATTTCCCTAGTCTCCGTTTAAGCCCGGCCCACCCGCATTTTACTTATGTAACGACGCAATACGTCCAATCACCAATTCGTGGATGAAAGACCTCCTTGAGTGACCGCGTTCAAAATATCCGATGTATATTAGTCCCAAAGTGGATGACGGAAGTTTGGAGTGCCTGATGGGGGACGACGGCGAGAACGGCATGCAGCGCCAGATGTCCTGACCCCGCCAACCAGCCACAGGAAGCCTCAGAAACGTTACTGAGCCGTAACTGGATCTGAAAAGATATAGAACAACTTCAAATGCCAGAACATCCCTCTGCTTAAGATGGGGAACGCCAGATTAGGTTGTCTGCAGTGTTCTGTGGCAGGCTGAGGTCAACGGTTGTCGAGCCGTCTACACCCTTATCGACCCGAGGGTCCATGGGAAGCTGAGAATCTGATAGAGGCTTATATATAGACCTTCGGAGCCAAGCCTTTTAGAGTTCGGACAACGAGGCGAGCGAAGCGGGTGCAAGATGGGGGAAGATATCTAGGAGGGGCGCGATGTGATGCGGCAACGTCGAGGGTGCGACGACTGATTGTTTCATCCCAGAAGATCGTGAAAGGTTGGTCTCCAGGGTACTATTAGCTGATGAGGGCCGGGCTCAGAGCAAGAAGACCGACCCCCTTACAGAATGGGCGGACGTTTCCTCTGAAGGTAATCAAGGACTCCGGGGAGGCGCTTAATTCCTCGTTGATAAGGAAGTCAGGCGGGAGCCGGACCCCTGTCACCCCTAAATGGAATCCCTGATGATTGTCGGAGCAAACAACTGCCTAGGAAGTACTTTCCTCTCCAAATCAGGAACCGCATTTCAAGTGTGCGCTCATACATGAGGTGTAGTGACTAGACCTCAAGAACAACTCGTCGTCCAATCCTCTGGAGAGCAGCCGCTGTGGCGGGCGTCGGACCCTGGTTGAGTACGTAGGGAATGGGCCGCCAGCCCTCTCCGAAGGCAATCCCGTCTCTATGCGATTGTCCTTGGCAGACGCGGTGACTGAGGTCCCCGAGGTCTTATGCCGCTCTGTTGTTTACGGTTTCTGACCGTGCCAAGACCAGCTTCCTGCCCTCCTAATCCTAGTACAAAAGCCCCACGGCTTCGTGAAGATGTAGCCCGCCGCACTCAATCCTCCTCGACTCTTTTGCATAGCACTCTAGTCAGCGATCTTCATCGACCAAGCCAGAAACCTTTAAAACCTTGAAAGAAAAAGTTCTTGCGATGCCCTTCGGGTTTCTCAAAGGCATAGCAGCGGACGTCAAGCTCTCAGAGTCAGTGGTTTGCGTTTCGTGTATGCTTTTTTCCTTAGCCTAACGACGTCCCTCCACTTTTCTTTTCGCGTGCGCAGTGAAGAATATGTAAAGAACGAGAAGGAACGCTTCGTTCCATGGTCCCTCAATCCATTTCGAGAGCCCCGAGCCAAGACAGATGACGGGAGTTCGGAACGCGGGGAAGAAGGTGAACCGGCACCAGAATGGCTAGAGCTTGTGCGTAGTAACTTCCCTGCCTGAGACCCCTTATACCGACGAACTCGGTCAACTCCCCTTTTTAGGCTGGAGACCTGGCGTGGACGTCGACCTTTTCTTCCTTAACATCAAACACGACCGTAACCGAACCGATCTCAGTATGGAATTACGCAGTATTTTTTGGTTTGACGTGGCATCTCTGGGCAACCCAGGTGAGTCCCGGCACCATCGTTGGTAACACACTTGCAATTGGTTTGACGCGTCGACAAATCCTTTGTGTGGCAGACGACATACGATATCAAGTACTATTCAAACGACTGGTGGCATCGCGTTCTGTTCGCGTCTCAGTTAGGTGTCTATGCGATTCTCGCAGCCTTTTCTGGATCTTTCAACGTCGGCTGGGAGCTCAGCTCCGACACTATGGACATCTTCACCGGGAACGCAACCGCGCTCACCGCCGAAGCGATCAAAACGAACGAAGAGAACTCCATGATCAAAAGTTTCAGAGGTGTCAACATCATGCTCTTTATCAGTCGAATGTTGCTCCTTGCACAATATCTAAGGGGTCGGTCTCTGAAATCCTTGGGCTTTGGATGCAT
This sequence comes from Tulasnella sp. 424, assembly GCA_019633425.1. Taxonomy (NCBI): domain Eukaryota; kingdom Fungi; phylum Basidiomycota; class Agaricomycetes; order Cantharellales; family Tulasnellaceae; genus Tulasnella; species Tulasnella sp. 424. Next base: position 98,006 of record WSUB01000078.1, on the reverse strand, counting down.
TCTGATCGAGAATACTATCCTACCCTTTCTAGTGCTCTGGTACCGTCGTAAAAGCAAACAAATGTGGTCTTGGCGATTTTACCTCGCTCCCATCGCCACGTTCATCGCAGGATTCGTCTTCCTTGGCTGTTTCATGGTCATGAAGGACAAACCAAATAGCAAGTCCGCCGCCATAACGCAGCTCTCTCTTTGGGTATGTACTATGAGTCGAAGGTAGTGGAAATCAGCTTACCCAGCCGAATTCCCGTCCATAGGGTGTGGCGATTGGCATACAAGTCCTCGCAGCCGCTGTAACTCCAGAAGACCCCGACAAGGTTCTGAAGAATCAAGGCGCTCTCTCACCTAGACTCTCCACCCTTACTGTCATCATTCTTGGTACTGATTGGCTCTGACCTTGATTTTGAACTCAATCTAAATGCCCCTCACGACTCGAATAGGCGAAGGTCTCAACGGTATATGCAGTACCCTTCGGCACAGCATTAATTCTCTAGGTCTCACACCCATGATGGTCGGAGAGGCTCTCTCGTAAGTCGAGGCTCCGCTGATTCCATTCTCGCCATTTTTGTCGACCGCTCTGACTGATGGACCTTTAGTGTACTCCTGGTCCTCTACTTCGTTTGGCTTCTGTACTTCGACGGTAGGTGTCTGAAGCAAACTCTCAGCCAGCCTTTCACTCAAGTCCCCAAAAGGCTTCCGAATCAGATTTTCGTCAAGTAGAGCTCTTGACGAGATATGGCTGTGGTTGCATTTCCCCCTACACCTCAGTTTGATCATGTTACTCGAAGGCATCAAGAATCTCTTCCGTAAGCCACCACTACCTTCGCGAACCATGTATAATCACTGAGCACTCTTTCGGCTCACAACTCATAGTCTACGTCAACGTCCTCAATGCCGTTAACCTCATATCTTCGGCATTTGATGAGGTTGGAACGTACATATCCCAATATGAGACCTATCCCGAACACCCTCAGACGTTAGAGAAACTGCTACTTGTAAGCTCTTCATGCTATTAGACTGCTTCATACTAGGCTTTCAACGTCATTGATTTCATGTGATTCTTGCTCCAGCCACTGAAAATTAGTTGGAGCCAAGAATTGGCCGACCTCAGGACAGCTGAAGAAAACAGCCCGGATGATCCAGATACTGCATCAAACGCCCAGCTTTATCGATGGATTACGGGAATAATACACAGTATCTTTCTCGTAAGCAGCTCTGCATCGTTTCCAGCCCATTTATTCCAATACTGACGGAACCGGCGCCGTAGCTGTATAATGACGAACCAGATCCTGAAGCAGAGTTAGCGTTCAACCAATACATTGCGAACAGTAAGTCGGGTAGCCTAGAATGCTGATACAGAGAGGTATTTACAGATTGCGATTTTCCAGACGATACGGTAATAGCGGCTGACGGCAACGGCGACGGAAGCTTGGTAAGAAGTTTGACCTCTCGTAACCACAGCTCAGTGCTAAGTGCAACATCTCAACCATATAATTATAGAGTGACAAAGCTGTTGAGCGCTACGGCGAGCTAATGGCGTACAGTGCCCATTGGCTGGTCGCTGTGGCTGGTACACTCCTCATTTGCATGGCTGTCCTTAACATCATGCAACGCCGCCCAAAGAATCGATTTGCCTGGGGTTATTCGCTCAACAGAACTGCAATTGGATTTATTCTGATCGTTATCGGAGGTTCCGCCAGTAACATGATTGATAACGGCAACTGGGCAATGTGGATGTAAGTGCCGTCATCACAAATTCTCAAGTGAAGGCGGTTGTTCTCATCCTCGGATCCCCCGTATGTAGCATCCCTACCGTGGCAATCGGCTATTTGGCGGCCACGGTGGTTGACTGGACCATTCTCTACTTCTCGATCAACTCGATTCGGAAGAAAGAAGTCTCGTCCGGTGACCAATCTCCTGAGAGCGGCGAGGAGAAGGGTCACTACGACTAGAACGGCCGAGCTTGCCCCGGCTCAGATTTCCCAGACCTCCTTCTTGACACAGTAATATACTGACGGTTTCTGTGTTTTGGTGCCGTTCTGTATTTTTCTGTCGGGAGATATTATGTCGAATTTGGAGCAGGCTCTGATTCGCAACCTCTCTAATATACTTTGTAAATATTCTATCAGCTATGAGCCCGACGTTAGGGATGTGCGTCCCGACAACAGTGACTAGTTCCAGCGCGATGACTATGTAAAAAGTAGACACCCGTGACGAACACTGATAAACTGTGGCCGTTGACGACGACGGCGACGTGTCGGTATAGAGTATCATATATATTCCCTGATCGTGGCGGGGGATCACGTCGCGTGAGGTGACGATCCAATACGAAGCTCCGTTTGTTCAGAAAATCGAGACCTGAATATATTTTCCAAGAAACCCTTTCTGAGCCCAATCCTGACGGAGTGTCAGCAAAGGAGCTATAGTGGGCTATCCCTATCTGGAGATATATGGTTTAGAATTAGCGTTGACAAACCGAATATATTTCAGCAACGCAGACCACAATATATATATTGGATCCCCTTCCGATCGACCAGCTGACTTTGTAAGCGACGTCCGAACGGACAGATGCGACTCAATGTTCGGTTTGAAATCCCCATCTTTTGTATCAGAGGTCACGTTAGAGCCTGAGGTTATGCGATGCGAATTCGCTCTGCATCATACCACGAATCTAAAATATCCATTTATTTTACCAGCCAGAATTGTCACTGTCACTATCAAGGGGATCGTCACCATGGGCAGCAGTATCATTGCGGTACAGCGTGTCGGTCTCCAACTTCGGACTGTACAGCTTCAGCTGCGCTGCCATGTGATCAATTTGGTCCTTCGCTGGCCTTCCATACTCATCCCACCTAAGGCACTCCAACACGGGCATGCGAGAGCGGGCTATGAGATTTGACAGAACCCTCGGGTGTCCACATTCTATCTTCAACGTGTGCAAAGCTGGGAAGTGAACGGTGTCCAAACGCCAGTCTGAGCCATCGTCCCACTTCCTGCAGGACATGAGCACAATTTTTGTCAAACGCTTGCAGCAGGCGAGACTTTCCCAAAGGCGAGGTTTCATTTCCACGCTACGCAGCTTGAGGTGCTGGAGAGCTGTATATCGGGAAATCTCGATGATTTGCCGGGAATTTAGCGGGATCTCGAGATGAGTAATGTTTGGGGCGATTTCAGGCATGCCGTTGGCCACCCAATCCAGGGTATCTTCTGGTAAGATATGGGACGATAGGAGTACTACGCTGGTCAAAGACGGTGCAGTGACGAGGCGGAGAGTCTTGTGTTGTCCATCGTCAACCTCCATTTGGAGGGCCTCCAGGTGAGTGAAGGGCTCTCCGTTGAACTTTTGGTTGGCGAGCTTAATATGTTTCAGGCCGGCTTCTCCGAGTCCGCAGTCGATGATGACTGTGGTGATCCTGTTAGAAAGGTCTAAGAACTGGCGCCACCCGGATTCGTCAATATTCCCAATCTCAATATAGGGCTGAGAAAATGAGGGTGTTTCTATGTTAGACCGACAGTAACGGGAGGATCAACGGTTAAATTTATACTTGCAATGGTTAGCCCGGGATGTCCCACAATGGCGTCCGTTATGTGACCCAAAGGTTGGAGGACAGCGTGAAGTGGAACGGAGCAAGTCCTCCACAAGACGCCCGAAGCCCAGATTCCCCATAGGCGACAGACTAGGGCACAATTGCATAGATCGCGCTGGGAAAGGTCGCATTTGAAGATGAGGCAGAGGATTTCCGACACTTCTACTGCCGGATGCATTTTTACGAGGTGGTTGAAATGCGTACACTGGTGTAAATTTTTAGTTTACGTATTAGTCCGTTTTATCCACGCTCGCATCGCCCGAACGGAGGCCATGCGAAAGTTACTCGTAGTTCCAATCGCTCCTATTGATACCGATCGGAACTCAGGGTCAAGGGCCTGTTTCCATTGGACTTTGGTGTCATGGATCTCATTACCATACTATCGACGCTACAAATATAATAATACTAGTATTTATATCACCAACTAGTATTGCCACCACTGTCACTGACACTCTCGCTATGGCCACCAGGACCCATGTGGTACAGCTTATCAGTGTCCAACCTGGGACTATACAGCTTCAGACGCGTGACCATTTGATCTAACCAACCGTCTGTCACGTGCCAACTTTTGAGATCCCACCAAAGATCCTCCAAAATCGGCATGCGGGAGCGGGATATAAGCTTCAACATAAGCTCCGGGGACCCAGCTCGCATATTTAATGTGCGCAAGGCTGGAAAATGAACGAAATCCGCTCGCCAGCCCGAACTATCATCCAATGCCACGGAGTGCCAACAGGCGGCGAGCACAATTTTCCTCAACAGCTGGCAGCTGGCGAGACTTTCCCAGAGGTGAGGCCTCACTTCCGTGTAACAGAGCTCAAGGTACTTGAGAGCCAAATGTCGGGAAAGCTCCGGGCGATGATCCCTCCAACTGAGCGAGATTTGCAGATGAGTAATGTTTGGGGCGATTACAGGCATGTTGTTAGCCACCCAACGAGCGCCATCCTCCAGCAGAGGAGTGGAGGACAGGAATACCCTGGTCAGAGGTGGTGCGGTGAGGAGGCGGATAGTCTCATATGCTACATAGCCTCGATTCGTTTTGACGGTGTCCAGTTGACCAAATGGTTCTCCATGGAAGGTTTTCTTGGCGAGCTTGATTTTATTTAGGCTGGCACGAGTAAGTTTGCAGTCGACTGTTACTCGCTTAATCTTGTTGGAACGTGCCAGGAATCGACGCCAGTGGAATTCTTCGATATCTCCAATTCGAAGGAAGAGCTAGAGAGAAAGGCGTTCGAGAAGGTCGAGCCAGATTAATATAACATGTCTAATAGTAATAAAGAAAGGACTCACAATGTTTTGGCCATCCCAAACTACACTAGTTTTCTCCGCGGAGTACAAGAGCCGGAGAGCTCCCTGAAGAGGAACGGGGCAAGTGCTCCACAAGACGTCCGGAGCCCAGATTCCCCATACACGGCACACCAGGGAGCAATTGAACAAATCTCGCTCGGTAAGGTCGCATTTGAAGATGAGACAGAGTATATCTGGGACTTCCAGCGAGGGGTGCATGGTGTGAGTGGTTGAAAAGCGCGTGTTGTTCAATTCCTAGTCTCCGTTTAAGTCCGCCTTACCCGCAAGAAAAGTCCTCGGAACCCGTGTCAGCAAACTTCCCTCCTCATCCGAGTACGTCATCCCGTCACGAGTGAAGAGCCTAAGAGATCTTACACGTGGTTTGAACCTTCCATCTTTCATATCAGAGGTCACGTTAGAGCACAGGGTTCGGTGTGCGACCCATATCCACTCTACATTATACCATGAATCTAAAAACATCCACTTATTTTACCAACCAAAACCGTCATCGTCACTATCGCCACCGTGGGCAGTAGTATCGTCGTGGTACAGCGTATCGGTGTCCAACTTCGGGCTATACAGCTTTAGCTGCGCTGCCATGCGATCAACTTGGTCCTGAGCTGGCCTAGTATACTCGTCCCACCTGACACACTCCAACATGGGCATGCGGGAGCGAGCTACCAGATTTAGCAGAACCCTCGCGTGTCCATATCGTATCCGCAACGTGCGCAAAGCTGGGAAGTAAACGGTGTCCAAGTGCCAGCCCGAGGCATCGTCCCACTCTATGACGTTCATGCAGGCCATGAGCACGATTTTCGTCAAACGCTTGCAGCTGGCGAGACTTTCCCAGAAGCGAGGTTTTACTTCTACGCTACGCAACTCGAGGTGCTTGAGAGCTGTATGTCGGGAAATTTCGATGGTTTGCATCCAATTGAGCGAGATCCCGAGGTGAGTGATGTTTGGGGCCATCTCAGGCATGCCCTTGGCCACCCAATTCAGGGTATCCTCTGGTAGAGTATAGGGCGATAGGCATACGCTGGTCAAGGTCGGTGCAGTGACGAGGCGGAGAGTCTCGTGTTGTCCATCGTCGACCTCCATTCTGAGGGTCTCCAGGTGAGTGAAGGGTTCTCCGTTGAACTTTTGCTTGGCGAGCTTAATATGTTCTAGGCCGGCTTCTCTGAGTCGGCAGTCGATGATAACTCTGGTGATCTTGTTAGAAAGGTCCAAGAATTGGCCCCAGCCGAATTCGTCAATGTTCCCGATCTCAAAATAGGGCTAAGAGAATGAGGGCGTTTCTATGTTAGACCGACCGTAACAGGAGAATCAACGGTTAAATTTATACTTGCAATGTCTAGCCCGGGAAATGTCATAGTAAATGTTACCAGAGGAGGTACCATAGTGGCTTTCGTTATGTGACCCAAAGGTTGGAGGACGGCGTGAAGGGGAACGGGGCAAGTCCTCCACAAGACGTCCGAAGCCCAGATTCCCCATAGGCGGCAGACTTGGGCAAAATTGAACAGATCGCGCTGGGAAAAGTCGCGTTTGAAGATGAAGCAGAGGATTTCCGAGAGTTGCAATGCCGGGTGCATTTTGCGACTGGGTTGAAAGCGCACCTCGTTCTGAATTTTTACGTACAACTCCCGTTCCTCCGCCCCAACGCCGGCCGTGCATCATCCCTCGCACTTATTCCGTTCGCGCTTGTATTATAACTTTGATGGTATGGACGGGGTTAGTAGACATATATATAGGGCAAGGTTTCAGACAATGCCGGCGTGCACTGTTAGTGGACGATTGCCTCTTTTGAAATCCAGCACTGACATGGCTTTTCCCTGATATATGATCGTAATTAAGTGATAATTACGTGTGATTACATGTGATAAAAGCATGAAGGTAAGTCGAGGTGTAGTAGATTGGAAACTGAGCAAAGTATTAAATGAGAGACGAGGGCGGACGGTAGGTCTAGGGACCCGAACAGATCAAGAAGCCACTCCTGCCGAAGCAGGTGTCACCACATTGCTTTCAAGCGCATCCGCGGTAAAAGGGTCGTCTGGACCTCCTTTCTGCTGTTCCACAAGCGACGTTCTTCGGCTGGACGGTTTACTTCCTCCCACTGAACCTGAACGGGTGGCATCTTTCGCTTGGATCTGCTTCAGGAACGAAGAGGCGGACGACACCGAGTCTTGCCTTTCGTGTACCGGGGAAGGCGGACTCCGTGGTGGAAGTAGAGGGGGTGTATTTGACGCTACGATGGCAGTAGGTTCCTGTTGGGGCTTGTCCGTAGGAGCGCTGGCTTCGGCGTCCAATTCCGGTTCGTGCACATCTTCCTCCTCGGGCTTGGGGCTGACCTGCTCGCGGGGGACGTGTTCTCTGCCTGGTCGTGGAGAGAGTCCACCGGTGTGGTAAAGGAACCCTCATTGGCCGTCAGGGTACTATTCTTCTTCTGGAACAGCTGATAAATGGTTTGCACCGCAGCAGCGGTTTTCGGTCCCAACGTCTTCGCCGCCAATGGACCTTCACCCGAGCCCGTCGGAGCTGCAGGAGGTGGTGGAGGAGGACTCGAACCGATCGCCGTGACATCCCCTTTGTGACGTGCGTGAATACCCAGTATACGCATCATCGCTGCCCAGCCAGGTTGCCTCATGACAGGACCAGAGTGTGGACCCGAGCCGCTAGACAACCTCCGCATTCGCTCCTCGACTATTATTCGCTTAATCTTATTGGAATGTGCCAGGAATCAACGCCAGCGGAATTCCTCGAGGTGGGGCTGAGAAGGGGGGTTCGAAAAGGTCGAGCCTGATTGATATAATAAATCTAATAGTAATCACGTAAGGCCGCACAGTTTCTATCCCAAAATCCATTTCCCTCGTTTTCTCCACGGAGTACAAGAACCGGAGAACTGAATGAAGAGGAACCCGGCAAGTGTCAAAGACGCCCGGAGCCCAGATTCCCCATACACGGCACACCAGGGCACAGTTGAACAAATCTCTCTGGGTAAGGTTGGATTTGAAGATGAGACAGAGGATTTCCGGGAGTTTCAGCGAACGGTGCTTGGTGAGAGGTTGTTGAAAAGCGTTCCCTACTTAGTCTCCGTTTAAGTCCGCCCCACCCGCACCTTGGAAAGGGACGCCCGCAAGAAAAGTAATCGAAAGCCCTGTCAGCCAATTTCTCTCCTCACCCAAGTACGTCCCCCAGTCACGACTGGAGAACCTAGGAGATCTTACGTATGGCTCAATGTTCGGTTTCAACCTCCCATCTTTCATATCAGAGGTCACGCTAGAGCACTGAGGTTTGGTGTGCGATGCGTATTCACTCTGCATTATACCATGAATTTAAAAACATCTGTTGATTCTACCAGTCAAAGCCGGAATCGTCACTATCGTCACCATGGGCAGTAGTATCGTTATAGTACAGCGTGTTAGTGTCCAACTTCGGACTGTACAGCTTCAGCGGCGCTACAATGCGATCAACTAGGTCCTTCGCTAGCCCACTATACTCATCCCACCTAACACATTCCAACATAGGCATGCGAGAGCGGGGTATGAGGCATAACAGAACCCTCGCGTGTCCATATCGTATCCGCAACGTGCGCAAAGCTGGGAAGAGAACGGTGTCCAAACGCCAGACCGAGGTATCGTCCAACTCTCCGACGAAGAAGCAGTCCATGATTGCGATTTTTGTCAAACGCTTGCAGCTGGCGAGACTTTCCCAGAAGCGAGGTTTTACGTCTATGCTACGCAGCTCGAGGTGCTTGAGAGCTGAATGTCGGGAGATCTCGATGGCTTGCATCGGATTGAGCGAGATCCCGAGATGAGTAATGCTTGAGGCGATTTCAGGCATGTCGTTGGCCACCCAGTCCAGGGTATCTTTTGGTAGAGTATAGGGCGATAGGATTACGCTGGTCACAGACGGTACAGTGACGAGACGGAGAGTCTCGTGGTGTCCATCATCAAACTCCATTCTGAGGGTCTCCAGGTGACTGAAGGGTTCTCCGTTGAACTTTTGCTTGGCGAACTTAATATGTTTCAGGCCGACTTCTTGGAGTCCGCAGTCGATGATAACTCGGGTGATCTTGTTGGAAAGTTCCAAGAATAGGCGCCACTGGGATTCGTCAATATTCCCAATCTCAACTTCGGGCTAAGAGAATGAGGGCGTGTCGATGTTAGACCGACAGTAACGGAAGAATTAACGATCAAATTGATACTTGCAATGACTGGCTCGTCAAATGCCGAAGTGGCTTTCGGCATGTGACCCAAAGGTTGAAGGACGGCGTGAAGGGGAACAGGGCAAGTCCTCCACAAGACGTCCGAAGCCCAGATTCCCCATAGGCGACACACTAGGGCACAATTGAACAGATCGTGCTTGGAAAGGTTGCGTTTGAAGATGAGGTAGATAATTTCCGAGAGTTGCAGTGCCGAGTGCATTTTACGACTGGGTGGTTGAAAGCGCCTTCGTTCTGAATTCTTAGGTACAAGGTGTCCCACCCCTCACACTTATCCCGTTCGCGCTTGTACCATTGACTCATATGAAATCCAACGCTGACATGAATCTTTGCTGACGTATATGATCGTGATTGAGTGATAAGTACGTATGATTACATGTGGTAAAAGAATGCAGGGGGGGAAATCGAAGGTGGTGCAGTAGATTGGAAACTGGGTAAAGTATAAAATGAGATTCGAGAACGGACGGTTATAGGTCTGGGGACGCGAACAAATCAAGAAGCCACTTCTGCCGAAGCAGGTGTCACGACATTGCTTTCAGGCGCATCCGCGGTAAAAGGGTCGTCCGGACCTCCTTTCTGCGGTTCCACGAGCGACGTTCTTCGGCTGGACGGTTTACTTCCTCCCACTGAACCTGCACGGGTGGCATCCTTTGCTTGGATCTGCTTCAGGAACGAAGAGGCGGACGACACCGAGTCATGCCTTTCATGCCTTTCATGTACCGGGGAAGGCGTACTCCTTGGTGGCAGTGGAGGGGGTGTACTCCGCGATGGCGGTGAAGAGGGTGTACCCCGTGGCGGAAGTGGAGGGGGTATACTCGACGCTACGACGGCAGCAGGTTCTTCTTGGGGTTTGTCTGTCGGAGCGCTGGCTTCGGCGTTCAATTCCGGTTCGTGCACATCTTCCTCCTCGGGCTTGGAGGCTGACGTGCTCGCGGGAGGCGTGTTCTCCGCCTGGTCATGGTGAGAGTCCACCGGTGTGGCAGGGGAACCCTCATTGGCCGTCGTGGTGCTATTATTCTTCTGGAACAGCCGATACATGGTTTGCACCGCGGCAGCGGTTTTCGGTCCCAACGCCTTTGCCGCCAACGGACCCTCTCCCGAGTCCGTCGGAGCTGCGGGGGGAGGTGGTGGAGGAGGACTTGAACCGATCGCCATGACATCCCCTTTGTGACTCGCGTGAATGCCCGGTATACGCATCATCGCTGCTTGGCCGGGTTGCCTCATGACAGGACCAGGGTGTGTACCCGAGCCGCTAGACAACCTCCGCATTCGCTCCTCAGCGTCCAGAGGCTGTTCAGCAGAGAGGAACGCCGCGGGGTCAGGTCGGAGGTGCTGGGCGTTCGGCGACGTCGGCACTCGCGAAAGAGTGTGAAGTTGTGTGGTAGGTTTGGGAGATGGTGGGCGGAACGGAGCGTTGAGGGCACCGCTAGATATCGTCCTCGCCCTTTCGCCAGACTCTCTCGATTCAGGTTGGGGCGACGGAGTCCTATGCCTCCTTTCCGCTGCTTCCGCGCGCATCTGCTCGTACGTCTTATTCCTCGTCTCCGGCGTCGCTGGTCGCGTGCTACCGCTGGTAGAGGTACCGTCCCCTCCAGTAGTAGTAGCCTGACTTGCAGAACCCCCCGCCGCACTCTCCGCAACTCCACCATTCGCAGTAGGCCCAGCGTCCTTCTTCAAAGCGAATCCCCACTTCTTCATCGCGTCGCGCGCCGTAGCCGCCAAGACCTGCTTATTCGCCTCCCTATTCTTCCACGCTGTGATGAGCGTCTGCGTCGCTGAACTCCGGTTGTTAGGATTAGACGAATTTGAGGAAGCGTTATCCGAGGACGTTGAGTCTGCTGTTTGAGCTCGCAGAGCATCGAGAATGCCTCTTGAGGCGGTCGACGGCTGCTGACCCGGCGTCGTAGGCGTGATACCAGCCATAGTAACGGTCGTATCTTCCTTCGGCACGTCGCCTTTGGGGGGAGGTGTGGGCGATCCGTGCCCGTTGGCCAAAAAACTCGACTTGGGCGGACTGAAAAAGTCACCGGCAGCGGACCTTGATGATTGGTGCGTAAGCGTCGGGCTTCGATTTCGGATTGGGATCGGAGTCGTGGGCGGTACGAGCGCATCCGTAGAGGAAGAAGGCTTCTCATCGGCAACAGGTGTAGGGGTCGTACTTCGAACCGGCTCATTCGCAGCTTCCTTGGTATCCGCAACCGCATCGTCATCCTTGACCTCTGTTTTACTGACCGGGGGAGATGGTTGTTCGGAAGGCGCGGCTGTTTCAGCTTCAGGTTTAGGTGTAAGTTCATCCTCGTTTGCAAGCTCCTTGACATCCTCTTCCTTTTGTGGTGGGAACGTCTCCGTAATCGTTGGTGGTGGTGGAGGGGTGGACTGAGTAGGCCGAGTCGCAGTGACATTTCCTCCGCCGAAGCGAGGGAACCACGACCTTTTTGGTGAAGTGGCTGCTGCTCCCATCACAGGCGCAGACACAGACGTATCCGTCCTGGTAACAGGTGCGTCATGCTCTTCAGTAAATTTCAAGTCTCCCGGGAGCGACATCGACTCTCCAATATCGTCCTCTCCGGTGTTGCCTTTATCCTTCTTAACTTCGATGTTCGCTGAGGTGGGGATGACTGTGGAAGGCGAAACGGTGGTGATTTGCGAACCATCCTCAGTGGTGTGGGTAGTCTCGGTGGCCGCCGCTGAAGGTGATGAGAAGTCGTATACCGCCCGGACCGCATCAGGGAAGATGCCTCCTCGGATGTTGTACTGCTCCGTGTCGAAGAACGGGATATCATCCATGTTGGGAAGAACAACCGAGTCCTGAATCTACACGAACGAAATTCTCCCTCAGACCAATCGTGTGGCGCAAAAAAGAAGCACTTCGACGTACCACTTCACGCAACAGGCTTTCAATCGGCTTCAACACCAACCCCCACTTGATCTTCCGGTCGCTCACAATAGGCAACAGCTCGATCCCCATCTTGGGCATCGACGTGAACCCCCACCATATGCGATTGCTCGGGGGTCTCTTGATCCGGACCAAGATATTGCCTTCCATCGAGCGAAGAATGACCGCCAAAACGAGCTTAACCGTCCTCGGCTTCAAGTCGAACCTGTTGCCCAAGTTGAGCGGTAACGATTCTTTAATGTTGATCGTCACAGTCGCCTCGACGGTGATCCGAATCCCACTATGCTCCCCCTCCTGCGAACGGTAGTTCAAGCCCATCTCAACGCTCGCATCTCCTTCCTTGGTCAACTCCTTCAACATGGGCTTGCTCAACAGCGGCGCAGTGTTCCCGACGTTGACTTCCCGCACGACGAGCTCGGTGAGGAACGCCGGGCGGGGGACTTTGGTGATCTTCTTCATGAGGCGGGCGATGAGGTTGGCTTCGAGCCCCGAGGTGCGGTAGAGCGAGTAGAATATGCGGCCGATGAGCGCGTTGAGCCATCGCATTGGGATGGGGTCGGGTTGCTGATCGAGGGTTTTCACGAGGTGGGCCATATCCTCTGTGGAGAAGATTGGCTCTAAAGGAACCAGTGGGTCGGGTAGGAGTGAGCCCGGGGACGATGACGATGCGGAGGAGGCTGTAGATGCGTGTACGAGCGCCATGTACCAATCCTCCATATCGCTGTTGCATTTAACAAACATGTAGTGCTCGTCCGTCAAGCTCCGCCCAGCAGGAGACGGCTCCCTCGAGGACGGCGAACTTCCCTTGCCCTCTCCATCTCCAAGCTTCATATCCTTGGACACGACGTTCATTCCAGCCGGTGGAGTCGTCGACGTACTGCTGCTTTCCTTGGCTTTTAACCGAATGGCGTTGCGCTTCGCAAACAATTCGGCGTCCGTCATGGTGCTCGGGTCCGGCCAAATACCAACGTCATACGCCGCCACCTGTAACGCGGCGTAGGCCTCCGTGCACGCTTCGTCTTCGTAGAGATACAAGACCGTGCCCTTGAGCAGAGCGTAGAACGTATCGCGCGGCCGCCGACCGCCGCTGGTGCCTGCGGATGCTGTGGACGAGGATGCGGACGTGGACTGCTGACGAGAGTCAAGGAATGACCGCATCAGGTTGCCCACATATGATGCGTTGTCCATCGGAGGCTCCTCGAACGTCCGCCGCACGACGACCCAGCCTTGAAGCGGCTTGGAAGGCGAGCTGCCAGTGGCTTGCTGAGATGGCTTTTCCTTTTCTGGTTCTGCTGCTGCTGCTGCTGTCGAGTTGAGCGCCCCCTTTGATAGCTTGGATGGGTCTGCATCACCGACCGGCGGAGAGAGGTAAAGGAGAGCTGCGAATGCTGCTACGATGAGTAGAGGGATGAAGGTGACGCCTCCAATCACGTATACGAGTAACAGAGTCCATATCGACATGGGTGGATTGGGGTGGGTGAGTGGTTGGGAGGAAGGAAGGTGGAATAAACGGGTTCGGTCTGGAATTCGACGTGTTCGGAATTAGCGTGCTCCAATTCCCCGCATTCGCCGTGTGTCCCATAATAACATCGTCGCACTGTGTCAAGGGTGAGCAAAGCATGTAGAGGTAGGACAAAGTACAACGAAGTACACCGGATAACGAGGATAGCGAAAGAGAGGATGGTGTACTCAAAGAGTTAAAAAAAAAGAAACGGAAAAAAAGAAACCACTCCAGGGGAAAAAAACTCATCATCAGCCTTTTGTGAACCTTTTATTCCGCCATAATGGCAACTCCTGCCATACCCTTCTCGAGTTCCTTCACAGCAGCCTCTGCCCTAGTGCTTGCGATCCCCGGGTGACGAATGCCCAACGCGTGTCCAACCATCCTCCTCGCCGGGTCACCGACCTTGGGAGGGACTCCACCGTGTGCAGGTGCGCCCTCGATGTAGCCACCAGCCTCAGGCACCTCTCCTGGAGGCGTCAAGTCGTTCAAGCTAGACGAGATGAGAGCGTTGAGACTGGGGTGAGTCGGCAAGTTTGGGAGGGTGGGGCTTGGCTCCCTGTTGTTGTTGCTGTTCGCGTTGGCAGTCGCAGCGGCAACGTCCAAGCCGCCAACACGACCGAACGATCCCGCGGCACTGGCATAGCTAGCCCCGCGCTTGTGCACGCCACCTAGAGGGACTCCGCCACTGGTGACCGAGACCGACTGGCGAGCGGCATGCCCACCGCGCGTGGGGTTGGTGCGGCTGTTGACGTTTTGAATGATGGTCTGGGCATCAGGGCCGTCGTAGGGTTTGATGACGATACGCCTGTTGCTTGCGGATGGAGCACTGACAAGCTGAGCAGGGGGCTGAAGGAGTGTGGAGAGGTAGGCTCGTTTGGCTGTGGGACCACCAACGCGACGGGGGGGTTAAGCCAAGAAAATTCAAACGCCAACTGAAGATGTAAAAAAACGTACCAGCAACCGCGTCCTGGAAGACAAGCATGAGGGTGGTATCGTCAACCCACTTGATCTTGAATCCTCCACGCTCGTTCTCCCATTCTCCAAAAGCAGCTTGGATGTCGCGGGTCTTGAGCTCTGGGGGGAAACCAGAGAGTGTGAGGATGCGAGTCACTGCTGCAGACAAGGACATGATTTAAAAGAAAAAAGTGGTGTGTAGTGTGTGTAAGTAAGAGAAGGGAGGTGTTTGGGGGAGATTCAGAGTATTACAAGAGTCTGGGTGGGCAGTGAAAAAAAAAGGACTATGGGTCGTGATGATGAGGTGGTGGATGGAGACTTGAACCCTGCCCATATGTATGTAAGCCGGACATAATATCGGATCCGAGTCCTTCCCCCCTCCCTTTCACCGGCCACTGCTCGGCGTTCATCAACGACAAATTCACGGTCTCCAATTGCGAAGATTCCCATTGTCGTGTGTAACGCTATCATCCCTGGTTTCACCTTTGTTGCACGCTGATGGGGGTTCTCGTCAGCCTAGCGCACAGATCTCAAACCCACCGCAAGCCCCATTAACTGGCCACCAACCGTCACCCGAGCCGCGACTCGTCAGTTGAACCGATCTCCAAGTGAGCATCCACTGGGCGTTGCGGAATCCTGCTCCTTCACCTCGTGCTAACTGCTTCATCGAAGGGCACCCTCCGGCACGATTGATGGAGCAACAAATCGGCATCCAAGACCTCCCAATCGAGCTCCTGCTCTCCATCTTCCGACTCTCGTTCGACATTACCACTCTCCGACAGGACCGTTGCCGCCTCAGTCTCGTTTGTCGTTCCTGGCGGGACATCGTGCAGGAATCTCCCTACCTCTGGACGGAGATCTCAGGCCACGACAAAATACACTACACCGAAACATCACTCGCCAAGTCGAAAGATCTCCCAATCGACATATACTACCTTTCCACTACCGGCTCTCAGCTTCCAACGCATCTCACTCACTTCGTCTACAAAGTAACCCCTTTCCTGTCCCGATCCCGTTCAATATCCCTAATCACCCTATCCGACATGTTCCACTCGTTTCCGCGGGTGTTTGTCGCGCTCCAGAGTAAGCCCGCTCTACATCTCGAAAGTCTAGTCTTGAAGGAACATCCTTCGCAGAGATGGGGCCATCGTCCTGGAGACAACCCGCTCCAGTTACCCGAAATGTCCGCCTTCCCCAAGCTTCGTCGATTAGAAATCGACGGGATGCCTTGCACACTTTCACCTCGAGGCCTTGGACTCCACAACGTTTTATCACTAAACCTGGTAGACGTTATTGGCGTCTCAGCTGAACAGCTGCTGGATGTCCTTCGGAACTCGCCATCCCTGGAAAGTTTGGAGCTCGGACGAAGTCCAGTCACATGTCCCGCACACACAACCTTGACGCCGATCCACCTCCCTCATCTTACGACTCTCCATCTCATATTCATGCCCATCCCTGTCAGCAACTTCTTCCTATCCACAATACACGCCCCCAATTGTTCCAAACTCTCCATCAGCTCGAATTTCGCTCAGCTCCCGGACCGTGACGTCGTGAAAGGCAGTCTATTCACAACCAGCACCAACCACTTCACCCCGATCCTTCGGACTCTCTTGACCCGTGGTCGATACAAGGATATCGATATAACTACCTCTACCGGTGGAAAAACTGAATTTCTTTTGCAATTTCACGATTGGGATCGCAGTTATCCTGCTTCCAAAACGATTCTTCGGCTGGACTTCGGGCTAAATCCAACTCAGATCGAGGAGACAGTGCGCTGCCTGGGCGATTACCTCCCAAAAGACGTGTTGGAGATCTCCATTCGCCTCCGCATGAATAGTTTCGAGGACCTTCACGTAATGAAGCTCCTCGATTCCTATACGACCATTACCCATCTCGGCTTTCAATTAATAGGCCCCTCATTTGGCCCCATCGCGCCCAACCATATCCTTATTCACATGTCTCAACATACGCAGTCGGGTTGGCCGCTACCGAATCTGGAGGTTTTCGTCTACGAATCGTTGGAGGACACCGAATGGTATGAATGTCAAGACGAGGCGATGTTGGACATGCTCCGACGCCGGCACCTGTCGAGCTCTGAGGGACCAGACAACGAGCGGATACGTCCTCGGCCTATCAAAAGAGTGCGCTTACGATTTTCTGGGCGGAGAGAAGCATATTTACTCGGAGAAGTCCGGAAGATCTTGCGAGCTGTTGAGACTGAGATTGTTACTGGTGGAGCGACCTTTTGGTGAAGTAGCATTAGCTGGAACATTTATATAACTGTTGATATAATCTGAAAGAACCTAACATGATCATGAGGGTGGTGTATGTGGGGGACCTCATTCTATGGACGTTTATACAACGGCGGATGTCGACACATCTCGCTCTGTTGCGGACCTGGTCCCAGCTTTGGACCACTGGATTGGTTTTAATCAGAGTCTATTAAATGCCAGAAAATGGTGTGGAACGAGCGTGTTGCCTTACTAAGGCATCTATCGTTCATGGGCAGTAACGCTCATTGGGGGGGCGCCCGGGTCGACATCGTTTCGTAGGTTCGGTCAACATTCAATCGAATGACTAAACTCGCGCGTTACGACTCCATGGACGGTGACATAGTAATAATATGTGCCAGAAATGTCGTTTGTGTTCATTTAATCGTTAGGCTTGACATTTCGTAATGCACGAGATTCAGACCGGAGAGATCGTGGAACTTCGCGCATAAAATCGCGCACTTTGAGGCAATAAAAATCACCAATTACCTTCGTTAGTACATCTAGCTTCATTTGATGGCACAGTTCCCTCTAACTGCACCGGCGTGTCTGGTGAGGAAGTACCACGCCATCGTTCCTGCCAACAAACACGTCCAACGAGACGGCTCTGTTCTCGAGCCTGACGCAAGCCCCATTAACTCACCACCAACTGTCACCCTAGCCGCGCGCATCAACCGATCACTGGTGGTGAATATGGTGTTGCGTCTTTCTCCTTCGCCTCATGCTAACTACTCCCTTTTTGACTTGGCTAAGAACCCAAGCACAATTGATGGACCGAATGACCAGCATTCAGGACCTCCCAGTCGAACTTCTCACCTACATCTTCCGACTGTCTTTTGACATCACTAGTCTCCAACGGGATCGTTGTCGTCTCAGCCTCGTTTGTCACTCCTGGCGGGACCTCGTGCAGGAATCCGCCTACCTCTGGACGGAGATCTCAGCACACGACAACATACAATACCGTGAAAGATCACTCGACAAGTCGAAAGATCTCTCAATCGACATATACTACTTTTTCCCTTCCGGCCCTCGGCCTCGAACGGGTCTCTCTTCATTCATCAAACAAGTAGTAACCCCTCTACTGCGCCGATCCCGTTCAATATTCCTAACCACACAATTGGAGCGCAACTCGTTTCCCCCGTTGCTTGTCGAACTTCAAAGCAAGTCCGCCCTACGTCTCGAAAGTCTAATCTTGGAGGGATCGCCAGGGCACATAGATCGGAGCTATGGTCCGGGAGCCAACCCGCCCCAGCTACCCGATATGTCCGCCTTCCCCAAGCTTCGTCGATTACAAATCGATGGGATCGCTTGCAAGCTTTCACCTCGAGGCCTTGGACTCCGCAACATTTTATCACTCAAACTGATAAACGTTCTTGGCGTCTCGGCTGAACAGCTGCTGGACGTCCTTCGGAGCTCGCCATACTTGGAAAGTTTGGAGCTCGGACGAAAGCCAGTCACATGCCCCGTGCAACCGGCATTGACGCAGATTCACCTCCCTCATCTTACGACCCTCCATCTCAGATTCATGACTGTCCCTGTCAGCAACTTCTTCCTATCGACAATACACGCACCCAACTGTTCCGAACTCTCCATCTGCGCTGATTTCCCTCCGCTCCCTGACGACGCCGTGAGAGGCAGTCTCTTCACAAGCAGCACCAACCACTTCACCCCGGTCCTGCGGACTCTCTTAACCCGTGGTCGATACAAGGATATCAAGATAAGTAAACTTGGCTCTGGAATGAGGGGTCAATTCGTTTTGCGATTTCACGACTGGGAGCGCGGTTGGCCTACGTCCCATGCGATTAAGCTGGACTTCTCACTGAATTCAACTCAGATGGAGGAGGCAGTGCGCTGGCTGGGTGAATACCTTCTACGAGACCTGCCGGAGATCTCCATTCGCCTCCGCATGAATAGGTTCGAGGACGTTCATATAATGAACCTCCTCGATTCCTATACGAAGATTACCCATCTCGGCTTTCGAGTACCCTCCAACCATGGTCCCATCATGTCCAACTCAATCCTTGTTCAAATGGCCCAGCCTACTCAGCTGCGCTGGCCACTCACGAATCTGGAGGTTTTTGTGTATGGAGCACCAAAGGACGCCAAACCTCACGATGAAGCGATGCTGGACATGCTCCGACGCCGATACATGTCGAGGGCTGAGGAACCAGACAACGAGCGGATACGTCTTCGGCCCATTAAAAGAGTGGGGATAGCAGATTATAGTGGGAGGTCTGAGTGCATACTCGGGGAGGTCCAGAAGATCTTGCCAGAGGTTGAGACTCTGGTCGGAAATTACACATATTATTGGGGAGGTAGCGGTAGATCAAACGAAATCTAGTTGCTGATATACTTTGTAACAAATCTTAATGATTCATAAGGATGGTGTATATGTAGGTCTTCATTCGAGGGGTATGGACCATATAGAACTCTAGCTGTCGACATACATATCTCGCTCCGTATCGTACCTGGCTCCACCTTTGGACCGCTAGGTTGGTCATAATCAGAGCCTATCAAATGCAATATAATGGTGCGGAACGACGCGTGTTTGCTTTACCGGGGGCATTTATTGTTCATTGGGAAAATTGATCATGTGGAATGCCCGACAACGGCGTTTCATAAGTTCGGTCGTAGAACCCCGTGACACTCAATTGAGCGAATAAGCCCACGCGTGTATGACTCCATAGACGGTGACATAGTAACAATCTATGCCAGAAATGTCGTTTGTGTCCCGTTAATCACCAGGCTTGACATTTCGTAATGCGTGCGCTTCAAACGGCCAGGAGAAATCACAGAACTTCGCACGTAAGATTAATTAATCGCGCTTTAAGGGAATAATGATCACTTTCGTTAGTACATCTAGCTTCATTGAATGGCACAGTTCCCTCGAATTGCACCAGCGTGTCTCGCGAGGAAGTACATACCACGCTAACAAACATGTCCAACGAGATGGCTGTGTTCTTGAGCCTGACGCAAGCCTCATTAACTCACCACCAACTGCCATCCTAGCCGCAGCTCATCAACCGAACCCCGACGGTGAGTATTCACTCGGCGTTGCGTCCCTTACGCTAACTGCTCCCTTTCGACTTGTCTGGGGACCCAGGCGCAATCGATGGAGCGGATGACCAGCATCCAGGACCTCCCAATTGAACTCCTCGTCTACATCTTCCGACTCTCGTTTGACATTACCAGTCTCCAACGGGACCGTTGTCGTCTCGGCCTCGTTTGTCATTCCTGGCGGGACCTCGTGCAGAAATCTCCCTCCCTCTGGACGGAGATATCAGCACACGACAACATACACTACATCGAAACATCACTCACCAGGTCGAAAGATCTCCCAATCGATATATACTACCTTCTATCAGACGGGCCTGTCCCTCGAATACGTCTCATTTCATACATCGAGCAAGTAACCCCTCTACTGTCCCGATCCCGTTCAATATCCGTAATCACATTATCCTCCATCAACAACTTGCTCAAGCGGTTGTTGGTCGAGCTCCAGAGCAATCCCGCTCTACTGCTCGAAAGTCTAATTCTGAAGGGATGGCCAATGCCGAGATGGAGCTTTGCTGCTGAAGCCGACCCCCCCTGGCAACTATCCGAAATTTCCGCCTTCCCCAAGCTTCGTCGATTAGAAATCGAAGGGATTTGTTGCAAGCTTTCACCTCCGGGTCTTCAGCTTCACAATGTTCTGTCACTAAACCTGGTAGACATTGTTAACGTCTCAGCTGAACAGCTGCTGGATGTCCTCCAGAACTCGCCATACCTGGAAACTTTGGGACTCGGACAAAGCCCAGTTGCATGTCCCGCACACACAGCACTGTCACCGATTCATCTCCCTCATCTTACGACTCTCCGTCTCGTACTCATGCCTATCCATGTCAGCAACTTCTTCCTATCGACAATACACGCACCCAATTGCTCCGAACTCGACATCAGCTCTGATTTCCGTGGGCTCCCTGACGACGTCGTGAATGGCAGTCTCTTCACAAGCAGCACCAACCACTTCACCCCGGTCCTGCGGACCCTCTTAACCCGTGGTCGATACAAGGATATCGATATAACGTCCACTAGCGCTGGAAATATTCGCTTTCTTTTGCAATTTCACGACTCGGATCGCAAGGGTCCTGTCTCCCTTGCGGTTCTTCAGCTGGACTTCACACTAAATTCGGCTCGGCAGATCGAGGAGACAGTGCGCTGGTTAGGCAATTGCCTTCAACGCGACGGGCCAAAGATCTCCATTCGCCTCCGCATGAAGAGGTTCGAGGACGTTCATATAATGGACCTCCTCGATTCCTACACGACAATTACCCATCTCGGCTTTCGAGCAGCCTCCTTACCTGACCCCACCATATCCAACTCTATCCTTCTTCGCATGGCTCATCCTACTCAGTTGGGCTGGCCACTCACAAATCTGGAGGTTTTTGTCTATGCTGCGGCGGAGGACGCCGAATCTCAAGACGAAGCGATGCTGGACATGCTCCGACGCCGATACACGTCGAGCTCTGAGGGACTAGGCAACGAGGGGATACGCCCTCGGCCCATCAAAAGAGTGCGCGTGTGCCTTGATGATTCGAGATCTGATTATATTATCGGAGAAGTCCAGAAGATCTTACCTGAGGTTGAGACTCCTTGGCCCGAAGATCACAGAGGTATTTGGTGAATTTACACTAGCTTAAATTGTATCTAGTTGTTGATATAATTTGTAACAACCCTTTCTGACTCATAATAATAGTGTATATATATGGTGTCTTCACTCTACGGACCTTTATGGAGCGGCAGGTGTCGACCGATCTCGCTCCGTAGCGTGCCTGGCGCCGGCTTTGGGCTGCTGGGTCGGTCCTGATCAGAGTTCATCAAATGCGACATAATGGTGTGGAATGAGCCTGTCATGCATGCTTTACCATGGCATCTATCCTTTTGGGGAATATTGATCACTGTGGAGCGCCCGACATCCGCACATCAAGGGAATAAAAATCATAGCTTCCTCGAACTGCACCGGCGTGCCTGCCTCGTACCCAGGCTGTGATGGGACTTTCGGAAAAATCGGGAACGGTCGGACCGATTTCGCGGGGAACGGGTAGCGGGATTTGATTGGTCGGTAAATAAAGTGGGAAAATTAGTCTCTCTGCCACCTTTTCATGAACCAATCACCATTCGACGGATATTACGGCCATAAACTAAGTACAAGCGACCACAGCACATTGCATCCCACGTAGTTTATATCCCAAACACCCTCGAGCCTGACGCAAGCCCCATTGACTCACACCAACCGCCAATCGCGGCTCGTCAATTGAACCGATCTCCGGGTGAGCATCCCCTCGGCGTAGCATCCTTCTCCTTCGCCTGAGCTCGGCCTAACTGCTTCGCCGAAGGGCACCAGCACAATTAATGATGGAGCAACATATCGGCATCCAGGACCTCCCAATCGAGCTCCTTCTCTCCATCTTCCGACTGTCTTTTGACATTACCAGTCTCCGACAGGACCGTCATCGTCTCAGCCTCGTTTGTCATTCTTGGCGGGACATCGTGCAGGAATCTGCCTACCTCTGGACGGAAATCTCAGCACACGACGGGATACAATACCTTGAAAAATCACTCGCCCAGTCGAAAGATCTCCCAATCGACATATACTACCTTTCCTCTGCCGACTTTGAGCTTCCAACGCGTCTCTCTGAATTCGTCGACAAAGTAACCCCTTTACTGTCCCGATCCCGTTCAATATCCCTAATCACCCAATCCTCCGTGCTCCACTCGTTTCGCGGGTGTTTGTCGCGCTCCAGAGTAAGCCCGCGCTACATCTCAAAAGTCTAGTCTTGAAGGGAGAGTCATCGCAGAGAGCGAGCGGTGTTGCTGAAGCCAACCCGCCCCAGCTACCCGACATCTCCGCCTTCCCCAAGCTTCGTCGATTAGAAATCGACGGGATCCCCTGCAAGATTTCGCCTCGGGGTCTTGAACTCCACAACTTTCTATCACTCAACCTGATGGATGTTGTTAACGTCTCAGCTGAACAGCTGCTGGATGTCCTTCGCAACTCGCCATACCTGGAAGGCTTGGAGCTCGGACGAAGTCCAGTCGCATGTCCCGCACACACATCGACGACGCCGATTCACCTCCCACATCTCACGACCCTCCATCTCATATTCATGCCAATTCCTACCAGCAACTTCTTCCTATCAACAATACACGCACCAAATTGCTCCGAACTCTCCATCAGCTCCATTTTCCCTAAACTCCCTGATGATGTTGTGAGAGACTTTCTCTTCACAAGCAGCACCAACCACTTCGCCCCCATCCTACGGACTCTCTTAGCTCGTGGTCGACACAAGGATATCGATATAACTAACGAACGCGCCGGACAGATGGAATTCCATTTACAATTCCATGACCAGGATTGCGATGATCCTACCCATGCAATTATTCGATTCCAGTTCACATTAAATTCAGTTCGGCAGATCGAGGAGACCGTGAACTGGCTAGGAGATCACTTTCAACGAGACGTGCCAAAGATCTCCGTTCGCCTCTTCACGGATGGGTTTGAGGACGTTCAATTGATGGATATCCTCGATTTCCACATGACCATTACCCACCTCGGCCTTTGGGTTCCCTCCGACTTGGAAGCCACCATTCCCAACCCTATCCTTGCTCATATGTCTCAACATACAGCGTCGGGTTGGCCGCTACCAAATCTGGAGGTTTTCGTCTACGAAGCGCCGGAGGACTCCGAATCTCAAGACGAGGCAATGTTGGACATGCTCCGACGCCGGTACCTGTCGAGCCCTGAGGGGCCAGATAACGAGCAGATACGTCCTCGGCCCATCGAAAGAGTGTGCGTAAGAACGTATGAGCAGCGGAGAGCTACATATATAGTCAGTAAAGTCCAGAGTATCTTGCCAGCAGTTGAGACGAATTCCGTAGTCAGTGGTTCTTTTTGGTGAAGTAACAATATTAGCTGCAATCATGTGTACATGTTGATATACCTCGGAACAAACGCTCCTAATTTATGCGGGTGGTGTATATCTGGGTCTTCATTCTATGTAATGGAATAGAACGGCAGATGTCGACATATCTCGCCCCGTAGCGTACCTGGCTCCAGTTTTGAACTGCTGGGTTGGTCATAATCAGAGTCTATGAGATGCAGCATGATGCATCTGTCGTTCATTGGGAATATTGATCATTGATTGTGGAACGCCCGACGGTAGTAGAACCTCCGTGACATTCGATCGAATGACTAAACTCGCGCGTGTATGACTCCATGGATGGTGTCAAATAATGATCTGTGCCAGAAACGTCGCTTGTGGTGGCCTATTAATCACTAGATTGGACGTTTCGTGGTGCGCGAGGGTCAGACCGCAGAGATCAGGGGCCTTCACACATAAAATTGCGCACATCAAGGGAATAAAATCACCCTTTTTACTACATCTAGCTTCATTGAATGACACAGCTTCCTCGAACCGCACCGGCGTGCCGTCTTGCGAGGAGGTACCACGCCTTCGTCCTTTCAAACAAACACGTCCAACGTATGGCGCGCCGTTTGTGTCACGATCGCCAATTCCGATTGCCAAGCTCCAATTGACAATCACGATTGACGACCACCCTCAACGACCGCTTCTAAACGATAGAATGGTGCACAGAGTGCTAGATATATGTACGCATCGATATATATATACATTGTAGGGGTAATTGCGCAGACATAGACGACTTCAGCCTAGGGCCACCGGTATCCTTCAGGAGCGCCGTGACGAAGTGTGACAGACGTTATTCACACGTCACGCTCAATCGATGGGCTTTCCCCTTCCCTGATTTAAACACATGAATTATGATAGAGTATTACTTTAACTTCAGGCTACAAAGATGATGGAATTAAGAGGCAAGTGAATACAAGGTTCCTATTATTATAGGCAATTACAGAAGGATTTGCTCGGAACCGCCAGTTAGCCGAACCAACTCGTGCTTGGCTGCATTTGTCGGGTGTTGCCGAACCGTCGTCTCTAGAGATCCCTATGAGACTAGATATATATATATTGTAGTATTAAGTTAGAGTAATACTCTATCATAATTCATGTGTATAAATCAGGGAGTGAGCGTGACGTGCTGTCACATTTCGTCACGACGCTCCTGAAGCCCCTGGGCTGAGGTCGTCTATGTCAACGCACTTACTACTACAATGTAAATAGATATCAATATGTACATATATATAACACTCTGTGCATCGTGTTATCGTTTAGAAGCGGTCGTTGAGGGTGGTCATCGATCGTGATTGTCGATCGGAGGTCGGCAATCGGAATTGACGATCGTGACACAAACGGCGCGCCATACCAACGAGACGGCTGTGTTCTTGGAACCTCGAGCCTGACGCAAGCCCCATTAACTCGCCACCAACCGTCACCCTAGCCGCGACTCGTCAAACGATCCCCGGCGGGTGAGTGTCCACTCGACGTCGCGTTCTTCTCCGCTAACTGCCCCCTTTTCGACTTGTCTAAGGACACAGGCGCAATTGATGAAACGAATGACCAGCATCCAGGACCTGCCAATCGAACTCCTCGTCTACATCTTCCGACTCTCATTCGACATTACCAGTCTCCGACAGGACCGTTGTCGTCTCAGTCTTGTCTGTCACTTCTGGCGGGACCTCCTGCAGGAATTTGCTTACCTCTGGACGGAGATCTCAGCACACGACGGGATACAATACCTTGAAAGATCACTCGCCAAGTCGAAAGTCCTCTCGCTCAACGTATACTACCTTTTCGATGACGGCCCTCGGCCTCGAGCGCGTCTTTCTTCATACATCAACCAAGTAATCCGTCTACTGTCTCGATCCCGCTCAATATCCCTCATCGCACAAGCCTACGCGCTCGACTCGTTCGCGCTGTTGTTTGTCAACCTCCAGAGCCAGCCCGCTTTACGCCTCGAAAGCTTAATTTTGAGGGGATTTTCATCGCAGAGTCGGAGGGTTGTGGCTGGAGACAACCCGCCCGGGCAGCTGCCCGAAACGTCCGCCTTCCCCAAGCTTCGTCGATTAGAAATCGAAGGGATCCCTTGCAAGCTTTCCTCTCAGGGCCTTCAGCTTCGCAATGTTTTATCACTCAACCTGGTGGATGTTGTGAACGTCTCAGCTGAACAGCTGCTGGATGTCCTTCGCAACTCGCCATACCTGGAAGGCTTGGAGCTCGGACGAAGTCCAGTCACATGTCCCGCACATACAGCGTTGACGCCGATTCACCTCCCACATCTCACTACCCTTCATCTCATGTTCATGCCCATCCCTGTCAGCAACCTCGTCCTATCGACAATACACGCACCCAATTGCTCTGAACTCTTCATCAGCTCTCGTTTCCCTGAGCTCCCCGACGATGTTGTGAGCGACTTTCTCTTCACGAGCAGCACCAACCACTTCACACCGGTGCTGCGGACTCTCTTACATCGTGGTCGAAAGAAGGATATCGATATAACTAACTCTGGTGGTGGAAGGATGGAATTCCTTTTGCAATTTCACGACTGGGATCGCGGTCGTCCTGCCTCCCGTGCAATTATTCGGCTGGACTTCAAACTGAATTCGGCTCGGCAGATCGAGGAGACGGTGCACTGGTTAGGCGATTACCTTCATCGAGACCTGCCGGAGATCTCCGTTCGCCTCCTCATGGATGGGGTCGAGGACGTTCATATACTGAACCTCATCGATTCCTATACGACGATTACCCATCTCGGCTTTCGAGTACCCTCCTCACCCAGGGGCCCCACCATGTCCAACTCTATCTTTGTTCACATGGCTCAGCCCACTCAGTCGCGCTGGCCATTCCCAAATCTGGAGGTTTTCTTCTACGGAGCGGCGGAGGATGGCGAATCTCACGATGCGGCGATGCTGGACATGCTCCGACGCCGATACATGACCAGCTCTGAGGGACCAGACAACGAGCGGGAACGTCCTCGGCCCATCAGAAGAGTGCGTATAGAAATTGATGGTGGGAGATGCAAGTATATACTCAGAGAAGTCCAGAAGATCTTGCCAGAGGTTCAGACTTCTCTAGTCAAAGATTACAACGCTTTTGGGGGAAGTCACACCAGCTCAATTTATGTCTAGCGGTTGATACACTTTGTAACAAGTCGCCTTAGCCCATAAAGATTGTGTACTATCTGCGGGTCTTCATTCTAGATCTACGGACCTTATAGAACGGCAGATGTCCCCCGTAGCGAACCTGGCTCCAGCTTTGGACCGCTGGGTCGGTCATGATCAGAGTTTATGAAATGCAACACAACAGTTTGGAATGATGTGTGTTCGCTTTACTAAGGGTATCTATCGTTCATCGGGAAGATTGATCATTGTGGAACAAAGACCAGCCGAGCTTCGCTCCAGCCTTCCGTTTTCACTCGTACGACTTACTTCTAATATATAGTACATTCAACCTGTCCTGGCGAGTCCCTACTATTGAAAGAACAGTATACAGCTGGCTATGAGCGAAGGCCGTATCATACACGGGGGAAAGGGAAGGGGGAATTGTCGGCAGCGAAGAGCATGAGCACTGGCACGGCGGACTGTTACTCGAATGGGCTCCGGGAGAGAAGGGCGACTTCCCCGTCAATTCGATTTCTGTCTTCGGGGCCCCTGGGCGACCAGTATGGTACCTGCATTCCGATGTCCCGTCGGGACAGGCGGGTCGACAACTCGAGCTGCGGTATTTGGCGGCAGCACAGGTGCGTGCGCCCAGCAGGGATTAGACGTATCTAAAACGATACTATTTGAATAGTGGTCGATGTTAGGGATGAGCTGCCCTTTGCTGATGGACAGTATGATGACAATGTAGCCTCACCTTAACACGAACGGAGCCCTTCATCATGGACCCATTCAGAGGTGGATAGTAGGAGTGTTCGAAGCTTTCTATCAGCAAGTACGTCGGCTGCTAAGCGCGAATAGCCGATTGTGAACTTAAGCGGGAGATTCGAAAGACAGGAATGTTACATTTGGGTCACGAGGGAAAACGGCATGAAAAATGGTGTCATTAAGGACGGGCAAACGGGAAACTCATCAAAAGAATGGGAGGAAAGATTCGGGGCTTCGAATTTGGAAGAAATGACAAAGTAATCAAAAAGGAAAATGAGAGAGTTGCCGGGGAGGGAGGAGCGAATGTGAATGTCCTCAGGATAGCATATAAAAACCAAGCAAGAATCTTGGACTGATAGAAGGCGCAGTGAATAGGGAATATCCCCGACTCTATCCGTTAGGATAGGGAGGGTTTTGTTGGAGCTGGACGTACCATTTTACTGCATCACTTCCCACCCCACGGCGGCTTACATAATCGTTCGTCGGTTAAACTTGCTTCCGGACTGATTGATGGACCACATCTACACTGCAACCCCAGCCGCGCGTGGAAGCCAGCGGAACGGCCACCGCCTGGGAACCGGATGGAATCCAGTGGAATCCAGCGGGAGGGCCCCGTCTGGAAACCAGTGATCATCCCTCTGGAATCCAGCCCCTCGCGCTCTGGAGGCCACCCCAGCGGTGGGCATGAAGTAGATCACTTCCGAGCCATAAATGCGCCCGGCCGTCATAGCACAAAATTTCCATTAGTAGAGACATATATACAGTGACCGAGCACTTGCTAGTAGATACATGTATGCGATAATAGATAATAAAAATGCGTAATAGCTACAGAAATGGAGATCCACTAATCAAAATTGGTTGCAACCTGTCTGGGGAGATCAGCTGGGTTCAGCCCAGACGAGCTGAAGACAGAGTTCCTGCTTGTGTCCAAACGATTGGAAGGAGAGGTATGGAAAGTGCTCGGTGACTCGTCACGGAATTGTTTGGTTTGCTGGGAAGTTTGTTGGGAAGAGAGAGGAGTGGAGTGGAGGGGACAACGTTGCGCTGCGCGACAGCATCGTTGGAGTTGGTGTTGGATGAAATTTGAACGTTAAGTCGAGAGTTCACACGCAGTTAGCCTGTTAATTTACGCGTGCATATGCTCTACATTCCAAGCGATGAGCCCCAGCGGATTTTCACCTGGATTCCAATATATCCGCTAACATCCACCCCTTCCGGTGGACGCCAGAGTTGGCACCTCTGAGTCTCACCGAACTGTTTGCTGGGATCCATGCGGGGCCCTACCGCTGGAATCCTCTGGGTTTCATCAGGACGCCGGTGGTGAACCCGCTGGAATCCAGCTAAGGCTCCAACCATTTAGTTTATTTACTGTGTACAACCCCATATTTACGTTTACATTTACTATTTAATTTACTCACTGGTGTAAACTCAGTGTAAACATTTATAAACTGTTTATATACAGTTTGTACTAGGGTACCTCATATCTTGCTGAGAATATGAGTAAACATCCTCAAAAAGCCTCCCCTCAGCTAAAGTACCTGCCCTCATAGGAGGTTTGAGTTCCTTCTTGGGTCTGGGTTTGGGCCTGGGAGTAATCTGCAGGTCAAACCCTGAGTGGTCCCACAAGCCTTTGTGCCACAAACTGGGTCAGGCTGGAAGCTATATGTAAACTGTGTATTATATAGTATTTACAATATACTTACAGTTTACTATTTATTTACACCCATGAGTGTAAATGTAAACTATATGGTTGGAGCCTTAAATCCAGCGGTTGCCTGTCCGCCTGGATTCCACGCGCGGCCGGGGTTGCAGTGTACGCCTCTCTGGCAATCATATCATTCTGCACGGTACACGATGTCCGTTGTAGATAATATAGCTTGCGTGTGGGAAGCGAGTGCTGCACGGAATGATGAAGCTGGAGATGATCCAGCGGTTCCAAAAGTTTTTCTCGAGGCAATGGGTGTATCTGATCCTGAAGGTGATAAAATCCCCAGCCTTGAAATGTTCAAAGTATTGACACTCCAAAATATTGTGTTGGAGGACTCGGAATTGCCCAACCTTGTCATTGCCCGTGGCTTGCAGGCAGTCACAGAGTACAAGAACCCTGCCCTGTTCCCGGGTATGTTTCCAAGTCTATTTCCTTATGGCTTGGGAGGACTTGAGGATCCTCATCGTCCCGTCCAAGCCGCTAAACTCCAGGACCGAAACAAAATACGGTCGTGCATGGGCCCTCTTTGGTCTTCGCCCCATCTTTTTTTACGATGAACACAAATGCGGCGCATAGCCTGCTTTTCCAGGTGTTCTTTGGAGACAAGTATGTAGATCTTTCAGAGCGGTTTCCTGTGCTAGTGTCGGCATCAGAGCGAGCGATGCGCCTGACAGAAGACCCTGTCGCTGCCGCTGATTTCTTCAACTTCTGCGTTACTGATTCTTCGAGTAAGTATATGCTCGGTTGGTACTACAAAGCCCACCGGAGCAACGATGAAGGTAGAATCTTGGGGAAAGTCAGGGAACCTTTGCTCGCGAACCTGCTACGATTCTCATTCTGAAAGGTACAACGGGAAAGCTCAGAACAATGCGTATAGCCACAAGCGCGGACCGCAAAACAAAACCACGATAGTCTTCCCCAGATAGAGTCGGGGACTGGCGCGTGCGCCGCTACACGATAAATTTATTCGAAGGAACGGAAATTCGTTTGCCGTAGAAAACGGAGAAGATGCCGGCGATCAAGGAGCTTCGGAAGAACGTGATGTAGTGGGTGGGTAAGAAGATCAGTATTGGGGTCCGACCGCAGTGATTACACGAGCAAGGGTATGGTCGGACCTTATATACGTCATTCCGTGGCGCAAGGGACAACAAAGCTACTAGCGGCCAGGTCCGGAGTATCTTGAGCTCCAAACCCCTGAGAGCAACGTCATCCCGAGATGGGGTTTTCGCGGGTGTCTTCAAAGCGAAGCCTGTGTCAGTCAGAGCGGAAAATAGGAAGCAAAGAGAGTTGCACGCCCGGTGGGCAGGAGGCTGAACATGAAATCAAGTCGAGAGCTTGGAGCGGAGACGGTAAAAGTTCGAACAGGTTGGGCTGCGAAAGCCAGTAGCGTACGGTATAACTGGTATAGGTAGGGCAAAAGCGATTGGTGGTAATGCGGAAGAGAGGATTGGGACCGAAGGCAAAGGGGACCGCAGAACAATCGCCTGGTTCCACCAGACAAAGAGTCAATTAAAAGGGAAGCTTCCCTAGCAACAGCGGTCAATAAGGAAGCGGGCAACTGTGGATGATATAGATTAAATAACTAAATATCATGCATGCCCGACATCGGCGTGTCGTAGGTTCGGTCTTTGAACCCCCATGAAATTCAATCGAGTTGCTGAAATTGCGCGTGTGCGCCTCCTTAGAGGGTGGCATAATAACAATCTGTACCAGAAATGTCGTTTGTGGTGGCCTATTAATCATTAGACCGGACGTTTCGTGGTGCCGAGGCCCAGACCGCAGAGATCGGAGAACTTCGCGCATGAAATCGCGCACATCATGGGAATAAAAATCATTTTTATTAGTACATCTACCTTCATTGAATGGCCCAGTTTCCTCGGACTGCACCGGCGTGCCGTCTCGTCTCGCGAGCAAGTAGTCGTTGCGAACAAACATGTCCAACGAGATGGCTGTGTTCTTTGAACCTCCAGCCTGACGCAAGCCCCATTAACGCACCACCAACCATCACCCGAGCCGCGAAGTACTCGTCAATTAAACCAATCCCCGGGGGTGAGTATTCACTCGGCGTCGTCTTCTTCTGCTTCGTCTCGTGCTAACTGCTTCGTCGAAGGGCACCAGCACGACTGATGGAACAACGTATCGGCATTCAGGACCTCCCAATTGAACTCCTCGTCTACATCTTCCGACTCTCGTTTGACATTACAAGTCTTCAACAGGACCGTTGTCGTCTCAGCCTCGTTTGTCACTCCTGGCGGGACATCGTGCAGGAATCTCCCTACCTCTGGACGGAGATCTCAGGACACGACAACATACACTACATCAAAAGCTCACTCGCCAACTCGAAAAATCTCCCAATTGACATATACCACGTATGGTCCGACGGATCCCGGCATCGGACGGATCTCTCTTCATACCTCAGCCTATTAATCTCCCGATCCCGTTCAATCTCCCTAATCACACGATACTACGCTCCCCACTGGTTCTTGTTGGTGTTTGCCGAGCTCCAGAGCAAGTCCGCCCCATGCCTCGAAAGTCTAATTTTGAAGGGATGTTCATCGCAGAGACAGGGGGGTACCAACTCGCTCCAGCTACCCGTATTATCTGCCTTCCCCAAGCTTCGTCGATTGGAAATCAGAGGGATCCCTTGCAAGCTTTCACCTCAGGGCCTTGAACTCCACAATCTTTTATCACTCAACCTGATGGATGTTGTTAACGTCTCAGCTGAACAGCTGCTCGAGGTCCTTCGGAACTCGCCATACCTAGAAAGCCTGGAGCTCGGACGAAGCCCAGTCGCATGCCCTGTACAATCGGCATTCACGCCGATTCACCTCCCACATCTCACGAACCTCCATCTCATATTCATGCCAATTCCTGTCAGTAGCTTCGTCCTATCGTCAATACACGCACCCAATTGCTCCGAACTCTCCATCAGCTCTAGTTTCCCTAGGCTCCCCGACGATGTAGTGAGAGACTGTCTCTTCACAAGCAGTACCAGCCACTTCACCCCCATCCTACAGACTCTCTTAGCTCGCGGTCGACACAAGGATATCAATATTACCAACAAAGGCGCTGGAGGGATGGAATTCTATTTGCAATGTCATGACCAGAATTGCGATTATCCTACCTCCCATATGATTATTCGATTCCAGTTCACATTGAATTCAGCTCGGCAGATCGAGGACACCGTGCACTGGCTAGGAGATTGTTTTCAACGAGACGTGCCAAAGATCCCCTTTCGCCTCTTCATGGATGGGTTCGAGGACGTTCAATTGATGGATAGCCTCGATTTCCACATGAACATTACCCACCTCGGCTTCCGAGTTCGCTCCGGTTTGGAAGCCACCATGCCCAACCCTATCCTTACTCACATGTCTCAACATACACAGTCAGGTTGGCCGCTACCAAATCTGGAGGTTTTCGTCTACGAAACGCCGGAAGACTCCGAATCTCAAGACGAGGCGATGTTGGACATGCTCCGACGCCGGTACCTTTCGGGCTCCGAGGGACAGGACAACGAGCGAATACGTCCGCGGTCCATCAAAAGAGTGCGCGTAGAAATTGGTGGGGAGAGAGATGCATATGTACTCGGAGAAGTCCGAAAGATTTTACCAGCAGTTGAGACTTCCGTAGTCAGCAATTCGTTTTGGTGAATTCACAATAGCTGAAGTCATATGTACTGCTGATATACTTCGGAAAAATTACTCCTAACCGATGTGGGTGGTGTATGCTGGAGTCTTCATCCCATGGAATGAAATAAAGTGGCGGATGTCGACGAACCCCTCTTCATGGGGCCGCGTGCCTAGCCCCAGCTTTGGACCGCTGGTCATGGTTCATTCTTGAGCCAGTCAAAGGTAACATATTGCTATGGAACGAGCGTGTTGCTTACTAAGCACATCTATCTTTCATTAGGAGTATTGATCATCGTGGAACGCCGGACATCGTGTCATAGGTTCGGTAGTAGAACCCCCGTGACATTCAGTTGAGTGACTAAACTCGTCTATGTACGACCCCATGGACAGTGACATAATAACAATCTGCCAGAAATGTTGTTTGTGTCCCATTAATCATTACGCTGGACGTTTTGTAATGCGCGAGGTTCAGGCAGCAGAGAGCAGAGAACTTCGCGCATAGGATTGTGCACTTCAAGGCAATAAAAATCACCAATCACCTTCGTTAGTACATCTAGCTTCGTTGAATAGCACAACTTCCTCGAACTGCACCGGAGTGCCATCGCGCGAGGAAGTACCACGCCTTCGTCCTTGCAAACAAACACATCCAATGAGACGGCATGTTCTTTAGGCTCACGGATGTAAGTCCCTTAGCTCCGGCGCGAGCTCCTCCGCACACCGAGCAGTACAGACCTTTCGCCGGCAAGAGGTTTCTTCAGCACTGCCACCGGAGTTGAGAACTTCGCTTTTAGTGGGATCGGATTGTTTCGTTCCATCTTTGCCACCTGAGGAAGAGGCCGAAAACGCTCGTGAACCCGTCGCGTGGCCCGCTACGATCTCGCGAGCCTCCGTAGAAATTCGATGGAGGACTGATCGATGCGCCATTTCGAAAGCTTCTCCAACCTATCCTTCTACGAGAGAGACGTTCCCCGACTCTACGTAGTAGGAGGGTTTTGTCGAGGTTGGAGTCGTGACAGCAGTTCAAGGGCGTTGTGATCGCCTCGAGTACTGATTTGAGTGTGCTGGTGAGCTAGGTGCGTCTTAGCAGAGATCAACCGCAGCTCACCATGTCGTTTAGTTCGTGTTCACCAGAGTACGACGCGTCGTTGGCAGATGGACTTCAGTTCGGACTGGCGAGGAGGTGATAATCTACATTTATTACGCGCGAGCAGACTGCCGTGAGACGTCAAGGTGCACGGGGGGACAGTACCCCAAAGACACGACGGGTCTTTAGTGGATAGACCGAGATTATTTTAGTCCAGACTGGGGAGGATAACCTGAATGTTGCGGCCCCCCTTTCGGCGCAGCACAACAAAGTCCGCGCAAACAGGTACCGTCGTTCCATTGCTCCTGCTCTTGCATCCCGTTACAGTATCGCCATCACATCAAGCCTGATAACGTCAAGGAGCCACTCAGATTGTGATCGGTGATTAATTTAGCTTTGAGACCGCCAGTCTCTCCCTACGAGACTCGCCGAAGCTTCCGCGTCTGGCAGAGAGGTAAGTACTGCCCAGTCCTTCCGTGGTTTCTAGTCATTCTACCAGGGATTTCAATCGTATAAATGATTATTAGCAGCTCGAAACGACGTATCAGGGATTCTCGTCAGATTTTTACATTCCGGGGATGCCATTGCGTCAGCACAGGTGTCGCGGCTTAGGGCAATTTTCCTACGAACCTGGTCTGGAACCTGCTGCCCCCCATCCCAAGTCATATTTTGGGAGACCACCATTTTTCCTCCAATGACTTACAGCGGTAGGCCCGAACCTGATCCTTTATTATGCAACCCAGAGCACGAATTTACTTCAGTCTTATCAGATTCGCCGGTAGCACTCGATACTGCGGACGGAATCTAGTTGACATCCTTCGATAAGTGTGACCCTCCACCCGGGTCTAATCGACGACGGCGCGGCTACTGCAGCTGCGACCTAATTCCGTATTCGGAATCGGTTGACTCACTACGTCAAAATGAGTTGGATACGCGGACCACGCTCAAACACAGGTCAGAAAAAGACATTTTGCAGCTCAAAATATGAATGGGATACGCATTGTAAACACGCATGGAATTACCCCATTTGGGAGGTCACTTTCCCCATTAGGCAGGTTCATGCGTATTTCCTGTGCATATCCCGTTCATATTTTGGGCTGCGAAATGTCTTTTTCCGCCTTGTGAAACGACCTCGCGACATAAAAATGAGAGAAAGATGGACAGTTACTATCGTTAAAGGGAGACCCGATCGGAAGAAAGATGGCTAGCTGTTTATCGAGCAAGAAATGATAATCCTGAGGCGTTGTACATCGCATAGGTAGATACATGAATTGTGGCGTAGAAATCAACAAGAGATCCCGTTCAATCTGGAATGTCCACGCGAAGCATCATGTAGCCTCTTCTCGATTAGATAAATGACGGAGCTTAGTAGCTTCGTTCGAGGCGTAGGCAACTTCCTCCGTATTTCCGATTTCTTCAAAGGCTTCAGCAGCTTCTGTATAAAGACGAATCGCGTCGTTGTGGTCCTCCTGATCGCGATGCACCTCAGCAAGGTCCAACAGAGTGTAAGCTCTCAAGTATCGGTCGCCGATGTCTGTAGAGATTTGCAAGGCTTCCGAAAGGAACATGATGGCCTGGCTGAACTCATTTTGAAGCCGATGCACCTCGGCGAGACGCTCAAGAGCTTCAGCTTTCCCTCGTCTGCTGCCAATTTCAGTGCATATTTGTATCTCCTCCGAGTAGAATTGGATGGCCTGGCTGTACTCCTTCCGAGCCCGATGTACGTCGGCGAGACCTCCTAGGGCACCTGCTCTCCCTCGTCTGTCGCCGATGTCGGTGCGGATTAGTAGGTCCTCGGAGTAAAATGTAATGGCCTGGTCGTACTCTTTCCGTTCTTGATGTAGGTCGGCGAGACCCTTCAGAGCGAAGGCTCTCCCTCGTCTGTCGCCGGTGTCGGTGCGAATTTGTAGGGCCTCCGAGTAAAATGCAATGGCCTGACCATATTCTTTCCGCGTCCGATGCACCTCGGCGAGACACCAAAGAGCATCGGCTTTCCCTGGCTTGTCATCGAGGTCGGTGCAGATTTCTAGGGCCTCCGAGTACAATGGAATGGCCTGGTTGTACTCGCTCAGAAACCGATGCACCTGCCCTAGCTGCACCAGTGCGTTGAGCTTTCCTCTTCTGTCGCCGTTGTGTGTGTAGCCATCCACAGCCTTGGTAAAGAAGTCCAATGCAGTGGGGTAGTCACCCTGCCTCCGGTGCATTTCTCCCAGTTGCATAAGAAGGTCGGGAGAGCGAGCCCCGGAAGCCGCTGTATCCGAGATCCGGAGGGGGTTTGGAATAGCCATGGGCTGTATCGAAATCGATCAATCGCGTGCAGTCGATCCTAATGAGCATTACTCACCATCCAGTGGATCGACGTTCGGCAATCCTCAGCCGTCGGCCGTTTGCTGGGGTCGATGCTCCAACACACAAGCATCAGGGAGCAAAGCGCTTGGATCAACGACATGCGGGCGTCGTCGGTGATGGAGGGGAGATCTCCCTGAACGACACGCTTGATAACCATCGTGTCCTTGACGTCTTGAAACGGAATGAAGCCGGTCATGACCTATGTCGGAGTTTCTTTGAGCCTCGATTGCGAATAGATACTGGTACAACTCTGACGTTACCTCGTATGCTACCCAACCCAATGCCCAGATGTCGCTATAGAGGCCAGGCTCCTCCTCGTACAACAGCTCTGGGGCAGCCCAACGAAGGGTGTAATGATCTCCTGTCAGCGTTATGGTATTGGTGGAGGCACAGAACGTTGCTTCCAGTGAAAGCGCTGCCGGAGGTTTGTTGTGAGCTGGCTTCGCCTCCCTGTTGACATCCTCGGGTTTCAGACGACGGGCTGATCCGAAGTCGGTAATTACCGCGCGGCATTCGGAGTTTACCAGCACGTTTAGCTGGGAAGTATAGAAGAAGGTTTGCCTGGTGTCTCATCATGATGCTTTTGAACCTACCGATTTCAGGTCCCCGTGGCATATGGGCGGCTGTCGGCTGTGGAGGTACTCCACTCCCCTAGCGACATCGTCGATCTAAAGTCAAAAGTGTCAGAGTTCGGTCGAAGAAAAGCGGTTCGGTCGTACCAGGCTGATTCGTTCGGGAACTTCCCAGTCTTCCGAGGCGATGAAATCCCTCAAGGTACCGTTTTCCTCCCAAGGAAAGACTAGCCACACGATATCACTGGATAAGTCTTCAACGAATCCTTCGAGCTGGATGATGCTTTTATGGGAAAGCTTGACCAAGAATTCCGCTTCTCTGACCGTCAACTAAAGCCAAAAGGGAAAAAAAACCACCTCAGCGACGAAAACCCCGCGCGATTGGATGAAGTATTCTGACCCCCACTTCCCGCGCTATATCACCTGACATCTTCATCTTTTTTACCGCTACAGCCTGTGAGAGTAGAATTAATGAGCGGCTCGACGTCCCGGTCAATGGCTGGAGACGCCGGGTAGTACAGACCTTTTGCCCGCGAGAGGTTTCTCCAGCACTGCTACCTGAGTCGAGAATTTCGTTTTTTGTGGGATCGGATTGGTTTGCTCCGTCTTTGCCACCTGAGGAAGAGGCCAAAAGGGCTCGTGAAACCGTCGCGTGGCCCCCTGAGATCTCGCGAGCCTCCTTAGGGAATTGGATGGAGGATGGGTCGATGCGCCATTGAGCCAGCTTCTCGAGCCTATCCCTCTACGAGAGAGACGTTGTTTCGATGAGATGCTGGAATTGTCATTTAAGACCTCAGAGCGACGTACCATATTGGCGCTCGGCTGGAAACCGCTTGAGGAAGCGCCGGGGTTCGACGGTGGCCCAAGTAGCCCACTTGCACTAGGGCCGGCTTCGTGGTTTCCGTCCTTTTGCATTCAGGGTTCTTATCGGGAAGGGGTCGGGTGATGGTAAGAGTCGGCGTACTTCGACGGGGTTCTCAGAGAGGGGGAAAGGATGCGTGTCGATGGAGGACTTGGGCGAGCCGTGGCCGATGCTATAAAAGAACCCACTACCCGGCGCTATATCTCAACCTGCCTTTCTTTGCGTGGTGAACGGGCACGCCCCAATTTCCCTGCAAGCCCCCGAGGAATCTGAGCTTCTATCGCTAATCGCACGCAATCACCATATGCATCTCCCATGATCACGCGTCCCCATCGCACTGCCTCATCATACAAGGCTAAGAGGCACTTTTGGCTGGATACAGGAGGATGTAGGAACACGGAGATAGCTGAAACAAATGCCCCTCTCGATTCCGGTCCATGTTTGCCCAGATCTGCTAGGCAGCGCCAGGAGTCTCGTATGCGCTGAACGCGCCCATCCTCACCTCAAGGTCCACCACACTCGCATTCCATGCAAACCAGCCCGCACGTGATCAAGCCAATTATAGTCTACCTCCTTTTACCCAACGCCCCCAATTCTGTGCTTCGTCGATGTCCAGTCGACGCTCAACAGGGGACATGACGTCATGACCACACTCCACCGAGCAGGACTTGTCCGAGACCTCTTCACTTTCCTACCGTCCCCCAAGGTTCCACCACTCTTATGAGGAAAATATATAAACATGATTTTTTATGGGGAATCAAGAAGCTCAGTGTGTCAGGGAAGCGGACGGTAAGCCCTGGACACGAGCATCGCCATCTCTCCCGACTCCACACGCCACGCCGAACACTGAACGCAACGGCTCCCCATCAACAGCGGAACCGCTCCAGAGCGAAGCACGAGAGTTTCGCTCTCTGACCGCAAAATTCCGAAAAATAAGTCGAAATCTCAGTACTGCTTGGCAATACAACGTGGATCCACGAGCCCTTGATCGTTGTCCCGCGACAGGTGTTCCTCCACCGTCGGACAAGATATGAGACCTCGGGGACCAGGTAGGGGAACCTCAATGTCATTGCAAACTACCCAATAATACATAGGAAGATATGATAGCGTCAGTTCCGGTGCTCACCATCAGTCGAGGTCCTTCGCCTACATTCGCATCGTGTCTACAAGGTTCACCCGAGACGACCTCAACGAGCCACTACCAGACACGAAGATCCTCTTCCGGTGCTGAGCCAGGATTATCGCCCATCTCATTGGAGATCCCATAGGAGTGCCACACCATTCTAAAAAGGACGTCGAGTAATAAGCCCGAAAAAATAATGTTGATTTTCATCTTCCGACCCACATTCGACAATCAGCCCCAGGTGTCGAGGGAAAGGAAAGGAAAGCAGAGCAGCTTACGACTCGGCTCGCACGCACGTCGTCAACTCGTCCGCTTCGGCGACTGACCTCCGAGTAAAATGAAGACCCGACAGAGACCACCTGGACAAAGAAGCCGTTTCCCTCCTTGCCGAAGACTTGAAATCTATACGCAAACTGCTCTGGAAAAGCAAGATGTAGCGGTTAGACATGTCGATGCGGGTGAAGCAGTAAACGCGTGTACCTCACCAGCGTTCAACGGAGCCGGAAACGAATCTGAGCCGTTCAAACATTTCGAAGGTCGCATCATCGAACTGCCTGCCCACGTGCGTCAGATCACCAAAGTGGTACTGCACGTAGCCTGAGTCCAGTATC
The DNA here is from genome assembly GCA_019633425.1 of Tulasnella sp. 424. Lineage (NCBI taxonomy): Eukaryota > Fungi > Basidiomycota > Agaricomycetes > Cantharellales > Tulasnellaceae > Tulasnella > Tulasnella sp. 424. Next base: position 58,535 of record WSUB01000078.1, on the reverse strand, counting down.
ATTTAGAACGCTCACGGAAAGATGCGCGTCCCGAAGGACGGATATAACTCACCAACGGTCCCCGGAAGCTTCAACACATTTGGATGTACGATTCAAAGTCACGGTTCAGGTCCACTGTCCAGCGCGCAAAGCACCAGGCTACCTCGCAGTGTGAAAGCACGTCGCAAGAGGAGCAGATCGCCTTCTCCCGGTGCGTGTTCGACGATGTCCGTCATTTCAGTCTAGGTCGGGTTCGGCCCAAATGCCCTCAATAGGTTTCCCAACACCTCCCGCTGAACCATCCCAGTTCCCTCTTGTCGAAGAGGACAGAAGGCTTCTTTGTACTCGGAGTTGTCGCTGTGCGGATTGCTCGGGGATATCGTAGAGTCGTGGGCAGGGAAAACAGCAGTCCGAGTCGCAACGGCGGCCTAAGGGTCGCCGTGCGTCTAAGTGGAAATCCCCACAGCTTTCCAGGTCGTGTGGTTCGTGTTGGTAAAAATACGACGCGTCGTTCGTGGATGGATTGAGAACCTTTCAGTTTAGAGTGGGGGAGTGGAAGTGATTGTTGTTGACCAGCTTACTTCCTGTCCGTTGACAAGGTCCCCGTCATTTCGAACTCCGGCGGGAACTTGTGGCTACCGCGTTCTCGGGGTCCTCTGCCCTTCCTATTAACCTTTGCCCGGGTTGCCTAGCTCAACACATCCTAAAGATATCGGCATACCAGCAATGGCAACCCCTCCCGGTCAGAACCTCCCTCTTCCCTGTCAGAAGCGGCATCGCTTGAAAGTTGACTCTCGCACCTTGACCCTTGATAACACAATGGCTTCATCTTGCCTTATCAGAGCTGTAGCCATTTACACGCCAACTCGACCACATTCCAGTCTGAACCGCTACGGAGTTATGTGGGACAGGACAACGAGCGAATACGTCCGCGGCCCATCAAAAGAGTGCGCGTAGAAATTGGTGGGGAGAGAGATGCATATGTACTCGGAGAAGTCCGGAAGATTTTACCAGCAGTTGAGACTTCCGTAGTTAGCAATTCTTTTTGGTGAATTCACAATAGTTGAAATCATATGTACCTGCTGATATACTTCGGAAAAATTACTCCTAACCGCACAGCTTCCTCGAACTGCACCGGCGTGCCATCGCGCGAGGAAGTACTGTACGCGCCACGCCTTCGTCCTTGCAAACAAACCCATCCGATGAGACGGCATGCTCTTCAGGCTCACGGATGTAAGTCCCTTAGCTCCGGCGCGAGCTCCTCCGCGGACTTGCGTGTGAACCTAGAACCTCGAGCCCGACGCAAGTCCCATTAACTCACCACCATCCGGCCCCTAGCAACCAACCGACACCCTAGCCGCGGCTCGTCAACCGATCTCCGGGGGTCAGTGTCCACTCGGCGTCGCGTCCTTCGCCTTCGCCTCATGCTAGTTGCTCGCTTTCAGCGGCTCTTCGACTCATCTAATAGCACCGGCACAATTGATGGAGCAACATACTAGCATCCAGGACCTCCCAATCGAACTCCTCCTCTACATCTTCCTACTGTCTTTCGACATTATCAGTTTCCAACAAGATCGTTGTCGTCTCAGCCTCACTTGTCACTCCTGGCGGGACCTCGTGCAGGAATCTGCCTACCTCTGGACGGAGATTTCAGCCCACGACGACATACACTACATTGCAAGAGCACTCACCAAGTCGAAAGGTCTCCCAATCGACATATACTACCTATGGACTGACGGCTCCACAAAATGGCCTCGAGCGGCTCTCGCTTCATACATCGGCGAAATAACCCCTCTACTGTCCCGAACCCGTTCGATATCCCTAATCACATCATCACCCAGCGCACCCGTCTTGTTCACTCCGCTATTTGCCGAGCTCAAAAAAACGGCCACCCCATTCCTGGGAAGTCTCATCTTGAAGGGGGGTGCATCTCACAGAAAGGGGCTTATTGCTGGACACAACCCGCGACCCCAGCGCCTCGACATGGGCGCCTTCCCCAAGCTTCGTCGATTGGAAATCGACGGGGTCTCTTGCAAGCTTTCATCTCGGGGCCTTCAACTCCACAACATTTTATCACTCAACCTCGTAGATGTTGTTAACGTCTCAGCTGAACAGCTGCTCGAGGTCCTTCGGGACTCGCCGTACCTGGAAAGCCTGGAGCTCGGACAAAGCCCAGTCGCATGTCCTGTACAATCGGTATTGACGCCGATTCACCTCCCACATCTTACGACCCTCCATCTCATATTCATGCCCATCCCTGTCAGCAACTTCTTCCTATCGACAATACACGCACCCAATTGCTCCGAACTCTCCATCAGCTCTGATTTCCCTCGGCTCCCTGACGATGTAGTGAGAGACTGTCTCTTCACAAGCAGCACCGACCACTTCACCCCCATCCTACGCACTCTCCTAGCTCGCGGGCGGCACAAGGATTTCTATATCACTCACGCAGGCACTGGAGAGATGTTATTCGTTTTGCGATTTCACGACGGGGATCGCGACCATCCTACCTCTCGTGCGATTCTTCGGCTGGACTTCAGACTAAATTCAGTTCGGCAGATCGAGGAGACAGTGCATTGGTTGCGCGATTACCTTCCACAAGACCTGCCGGAGATCTCAATCCGCCTCCGCATGGATGGGCTCGAGGACGTTCATATAATGAACCTCCTTGATTCTTATACGACGATTACCCATTTCAGCTTTCGACCAACCCGCTACGTCTCTAAACCCACCACGTCCAACTCTATCCTTGCTCGTATGGCTCAGCCTACTCAGTTGCGCTGGCCACTCCCAAATCTGGAGGTTTTCGTCTTCGGAGCTAACTTTCACGAGAAAACAATGGTGGACATGCTTCGACGCCGATACACGTCGAGCTCTGAGGGACCAGACAACGAGCAGATACGTCCTCGACCCATCAAAAGAGTGTATGTAGAGTTTGATACTGGGAGACGTGAGTATATACTTGGAGAAGTCCGGACGATCTTGCCAGAGGTTGAGACTTCCATTGTCGATAGTGGAACGACTGGCTGGTAAAGTAGCAATAGCTGAAATTTTATATAACTCCTGATGTAATTTGAAAGAATTCTCCTAACATGATCATGAGGGTGGTGTATGTGCGGGTCTTCATTCTATGGACCTCTATAGAACATCAGATGTCGGCACATCTCGTCTGTAGCATACCCAGCCCCAGCCTTGGACCGCTGGGTCAGTCATGATCAGAGTCTATCAAGTGCAACATAATGATGTGGAACGACGCGTGTTGCTTTACTAAGGGCATCTATCATTCATTGGGAGTAATGCTCATTGTGGAACGCCCTAAATCGTCCATACGTCCGGTAGTAGAACATTCAATCGAGTGGCTAAACTCCCGCGCGTAAGACCCCATTGACGGTGACGTAATCACAGAAATACCGTTTATGTCCCATTAATCGTTATGTTTGACGTTTCGTGGAGCACGAGCCTCAGACTAGAGAGATCAGAGAACTTCGCGCATAAAATTGCGCACTTGAAGATAATAAAACTTATAAATCACCTTCGTTGGTACGTCTAGCTTCGTTGAATAGCACAGTTTCCTTGATCTGCACCGGCGTGCCATCTCGCGAGGAAGTACCACGCCAACAAACACGTCCAACGAGATGGCTGTGTTCTTGGAACGTCGAGCTTGACGCAAGCCCCAATAACTCACCACCAACCGTCACCCTAGCCCTGACTCATCAACCGATCTCCGGAGTGAGTGTCTACTCGGTGTCGCATCTTCTTTTTTCGTTTCATGCTAACTGCTCCCTTTTCGACACGTCTAAAGGTACGGACACAATCGATGGAGCGACCCGGAATGACCAGCATCCAGGACCTCCCAATCGAACTCTTCCTCTACATCTTCCGACTCTCGTTTGATCTTACCAGTCTTCAACGGGATCGTTGTCGTCTCAGCCTCGTTTGTCACTCCTGGCGGGACCTCATGCAGGAATCTGCCTGCCTGTGGACGGAGATTTCAGCCCACGACAGCATTCACTACGTCGAAACATCGCTCGCCAAGTCCAAAGATCTTCCGATCGACATATACTACCTTCAACCTGGTGGCCCTCCGCTTCGAAGATACCTCGCTGCATACGTCAACAACCAAATAATCCCGCAACTGTCCCGATGCCGTTCGATATCCCTGATCACACAAACCTACGCACTCGATTCATTCAAGCAGCTGCTTGCCGAGCTACGGGAAAAGCCCGCCCCGCGCTTGAATGCTCTTATCTTGAAGAAGCACTCATCGCATAGACAGTACTCTAGCGCCATATCCAACTGGCTCCAGCTACCCGAAACGACTGCCTTCCCCAAGCTTCGTCGCTTGGAAATTGACGGCGTACCTTGCGAACTATCGCCTCCAGGCCTCCTGTTCAACAACGTCCTATCTCTAAACCTAGTAGACGTTAATAACGTCTCGAGTGAACAGTTGCTCGAGGTCCTTCGAAACTCGCCATCCCTCGAACGGTTGGAGCTTGGAAGGAGCCCAATCGCATGTCCCGAAGAAAGAGCGTTGACCTCGATTCACCTGCCCCAGCTTACAGCACTCCATCTCATATTCATGCCCATACCTGTCAGCAACTTCTTCCTATCAATATTACGTGCACCCCATTGCTCCGAGCTCTTCATCAGCTCTCGTTTCCCTGAGGTCCCTGACGATATCGTGAGAGGTTGTCTCTTCACAAGCAGCACCAGCCACTTCTTCCCGATCATCCGGACCCTGTTAACTCGCGGTCGATACAGGGATATTGATATAATCCATTCAGACGCTCAAAACATGGAGTTCTGTCTGCAATTCCATGACGAGGAATGCGAGTATCCCGCTCGCCAAGCGATTCTTCGGCTGCAGTTCCAACTCGATTCAGTTCGGCAAATCGAGGAGACCATACGCTGGCTGGCAGATTCCCTTCAACAAGACGTGCCGAAAATTCCTATCCGCCTTTTCATGGATGGGTTCGAGGACGTTCATTTAATGGATCTCATCGATTCCCATATGACCATTACACATCTCGCCTTTCGAGTACCCTCTGACTCCAACGCCATCAATCCGAACCCGATCCTCCTTCACTTGGGTCACCCTGCTCAGTCAGGTTGGCCACTACCAAACCTGGAGGTTTTCGTCTATGGAGTGGCGGAGGAAGTCGAATCGCAAGACGAAGCGATGCTGGACATGCTCCGGCGCCGGTACGTGTCGAGCCCTGAGGAATCAGACAACGCGCGGATGCTTCCTCAGCCTATTAAAAAAGTACGGATAGGAGATGATGATGGGCGATGTGTATATTTGTTAGGAGAGGTCCAGAAGATCTTGCCACAGGTTGAGAGTTCACTAGTCGACGATGACGACAGCGCTTTTTGGTGAAGGAACAGTAGTGATATACTTTGGACCAAGTCTCCCTGACCTATATAGATGATGTATGCACGGGGTTTCATTCTATGCGATGTAATATGACGGCAGTTACGGACACCCTTGAGCGCTCCATGGCATGTCTAACACTAGCATTAGACCGCTGGGTCGGCCTTGAGGCTATCAAAAGCAACCTGATGATGTGAGACGACACACATCACTTCTACTAGGGACACTATTGCTTGGGGGAGTAACGGTCATCGTGGAAGACTTGAAGTTGTTCCTCTGTTCGGTAGTGGGGTTCGGTCCCCCGTGCACGACATTCGATCGAGTGACCGAAGTCGTGCGTGCATGACTACATTCATGGAGATTTGATACTATCGTCTATCATTAAAATATTGTTTGCTTCTCATTATTGACCTGGGCATTTCATAATGCACGAGCTTCAGACCCGCAGAGTTGAGGATTCTTGCGCACAATCGCGGTGTGAAAGCACAAACGGCGAGGCATTAGGTTTATCCACTGCAGAGCCCCTTTGTTAGTACATCTAGCTTCAGAGAATGGCATAGTTTACTCGAACGCCATCCGCGTGTCTCGCAAGGAAGCACCAGGTCGCTGGGCCGACACCACACCCGTCAGCCCCGCCAACAAATACGCCCAACGAGACGGGGAGTTCGGTCCGAAATCCGAACATGCGGGTGGGACATGTTTGAATTCGGAAAATACGCGTAGTTCTCTTAGCGGAAACGAGGTCGATTAGGACGTTTTAGCAGGGAATGATCGCGTCGTGTTTCGGCTTTGGAAGAATCCCGAACATAGTCTGCGGTTTCTCACACCACCGTGTGCTGCACCGGAACATCACCGCTCTCCCCTTGTGTTGGAATATCCCAGAATCCCAGGACCCTCTGGTGACACCGCTCTCTACCATCAGAGGGAAAATCTTTCAGGCCACTGATCGGCATAGTGTTCCAATTGTGTTGGCGGCGAGGCGACAAATTGAAGCTTCTACTAGCAAGGGTTGAACTTCTCCCCGGAGTCGCAGGTAATGCTATATGGGCCTTTTCACCTCTATTTAGAACTGATTGGGTTCGTTCTAGTTTGGCGTCTAGGCTTAGCCGTTCATCCCAAGCCTGAGGCAAGCCCTAGTATCAGTGCGCCACTAGCCGTCACCGCTGCCATGACTCATCAGTCGATCCCCGGGTGAGTGACCACTTCACGTTGCCTTCTCCTCTACTTTGTGCTAACGACTATTCTTTCACGACTTTTCGACTGGTCTAGAGGCAAGGAGCAATTGATGGAGCGACCTACCAGCATCCAGGATCTCCCAACAGAGCTCCTCCTCTACATCTTCCGGCTCTCGTTTGACATTACGAGTCTCAAACGGGATCGTTGTCGTCTCATCCTTGTCTGTCAGTACTGGAGAGACGTCGTGCAAGAATCCGCCTACCTCTGGACAGAGATTTCAGCGGACGACGACAGACATTACGCTGAAAGATCACTTGCCAAGTCAAAGGATCTCCCAATCGACCTATACTACATCTGGTCTGGCGGCCCCCACCCTCAAATGTATCTCTCTTCATACGTCGACCTAGTAACCTCTCTACTGTTCCGATCCCGTTCAATATCCCTAATCTCACAAGGCTACATGCTCGAATGGTTCGAGTCGGTGCTTGAAAAGCTCCAAAGCAAGGCTGCTCTACGCCTCGAAAGCTTAATCCTGAAGGGAGATCCATCGCAGAGACGGAGGCATGGTGCTGGAGCCAACCCGCCCCAATTACCCGAAACGTCCGCCTTCCCCAAACTTCGTCGATTAGAAATCGAGGGGACCCCTTGCGAGCTTCCACCTCAGGGCCTTCAGCTCCACAGAGTCTTATCCCTCAACCTGGTGGACGTTATTAACGTCTCAGCTGAACAGCTGCTCGAGGTCCTTCGGAACTCGCCATACTTGGAAAGTTTGGAGCTTGGACGAAGTCCAATCACATGCCCTGTGCAACCGGCATTGACCCAGGTTCACCTCCCTCATCTTACGACCCTCCATCTCATATTCCTACCCCTTCCTGTCAGTAACTTCTTCCTATCGACATTACACACTCCCAATTGCTCCAAGCTCTTCATCAGCTCCCAATTTCCCCAGTTCCCTAACGATGTTGTGAGAGGCTCTCTCTTTACAAGCAGCACCAACCACTTCACCCCGGTTCTGCAGACTCTCTTAGCTCGCGGTCGACACAAGGATATCGATGTAACTACCACGGAGGCCGAGAAGATGGAATTCTTCTTACAATTCCATGACCAGGATCGCGATTATACTGACGTCAATACAGATTCAATTATTCGGCTGGAGTTCAGACTGAATTCGGTTCAGCAGATCGAGGAAACCATGCGCTGGCTAGGAGGTTGCTTTCAACGAGACGCGCCAAAGATATCGATTCGCCTCTTTATGTATGGCATCGAGGAAGTGCAGTTGATGAACCTCCTCGATTCTTATACAACCATCACCCATCTCGGCTTTGGAGTTCCCTCCGACTCCGAAGACACCATGCCCAATCCTATCCTCGTTCACATGGCTCAGTCTACTCAGTTGGGTTGGCCGCTACCAAACTTGGAGGTTTTCGTCTACAGGGCGGCGGAGAACGCCGAATCTCAAGGCGAGGTGATGCTCGACATGCTCCGACGCCGTTACGTGTCGAGCTCTGAGGAACCAGACAACGAGCGGATGCGCCCTCGGCCCATCAAAAGGGTGCGTGTAGGAATCGATGGGGGGAGAAATGCAAATTTACTCGGAGAAGTCCGGAAGATCTTGCCAAAGATTGAGACTTCCGGAGTCAGTGGTGGCTTTTCTTTTTGGTGAAGTGATAATAACTGAAATCATATCTAGCTGTTGATGTACTTCGTAACAAAGCTTCCTAACTTATGCGAGTGGTGTATGCCTGGATCTTCACTCTACACAATAAAATAGCATGGCAGATGGCGACACACCTCGTTTCATAGCGTACAACCTTAGACCGCTGGGTCGGCCTTGAACCTATCAAATGTAACAGAGTCCTGTAGGACGACGCGCTTGCTTTTTTCCAGGTAAATCATTGCTCAGGGGGAGTTATGGCCGTTGTGGAAGGCTCGTAGGTCTTCTTTGGGTTTAGCAGTGGAAACCTGCATGATATTCGATTGAACGACTGAGGTTGCGCGCATATGACTTTATTCACAGCGATATGATATCACTGTGTGTCATAAACCTCGTTTGGGTCCATTATTAACCTTAGCATTTCGTAATGCACGAGCTTCAGACCAGAGAGACCCGAGGATTGGCGCATAAAATTGCGCTGTGAAAGCACAAACGGCGAGCCGAGAGCCTTATAGTAGTAAAAATGCAGTTTTTTTAGAACATTTCGCTTCAGTGAATGGTACACTTCCCTCGAACGGCGTCGGCACATCCGCAAGAAAGCACCGGACGCGTGGGTGGGCGCTGCACTGGCAGCTTTCACCTCTGACAACAAACACGTCCAATGAGACGGCTGTGTCCTTCGAATCTCTCAGAATCCGATAGAACAACCAGGACCCTCGAGCAACGCTGCTCTCTTCCAGCAAAGGAATATCTCCAGGTCACTGTCAGCATAGCTATTCCAAGCGTGTTTATAACGAGGCGATAAAGCTGCGACCTCCGGAAGCAAGAGTTCAAGGCTTCTTACCGCTGTTGAATGTAATGCTATATGAAACATTTCGCCTCTGTTCAGGACTAATTGGTGTTGGTTCTAGTCTGGCATACAAGCTTAATTGTTCGTCTCAAGCCCAAGGCTAGCCCCATCGGCGCACCACTAGCCGTCACCACTGCCGTGACTCTTCGATCGATCTCTGAGTAAGTGCTGACTCGGCGCTGCCTTTTCTTCCACGACATGCTAACAACTCTCTTTCAACTCTCTTTCGATCGACCTAAAGGACGAAGGGGCAATCGATGAAGCAACATACCGGCATCCAGGACTTGCCCGTTGAGGTCCTCCTCTACATCTTCCGACTCTCATTTAACATCACCAGCCTCCAACAAGATCGTCGTCGTATAAGCCTCGTTTGCAAGTCCTGGCGGGACGTCGTGCAGGAATCCGCCTCCCTCTGGACAGAGATTTCAGCCCACGACGCCTTTCACTACACCGAAAAATCACTCGCCAAGTCCGGGGATCTCCTGATCGACATTTACTTCCTTTGGTCTGGCAGCCCTCGGCCTCCAACAAGCCTCTCTGTATTTCTCCACAAATTGGTCCCGCGACTGCCCCAATGCCGTTCAATATCCCTGATCACACAAACCTTCGAGCCCGAGCCGTTCAGGACGCTGTTCGCCGAGCTCGGGGAAAGGCCCTCCCCGTGCTTGGACACTCTCATCTTGAAGGGGGGGCCATCGCATAGACGGAGCTTACTTGCTGGAGCCGACCCGCCCCAGCTACCCGATACGTCCGCCTTCCCCATGCTTCGTCGATTAGAAATTGATGGCATGCCTTGCAAACTATCGTCTCAGGGGCTTCACCTCCACGGTGTTTTATCACTAAACCTGGTAGATGTTATGGATGTCTCGGCTGAACAGTTGCTGGAGGTTCTGCGGAACTCGCCATACCTGGAAAGCTTGGAGCTTGGACGAAGTCCAATCACATGCCCCGCACACACAGCGTCGACACCGATTCACCTCCCACATCTTACGACTCTCCATCTCATATTCATGTCTGTTCCTGTCAGTAACTTCTTCCTATCGACATTACACACTCCCAATTGCTCCAAACTCTTCATCAGCTCTCAATTTCCCCCGTTCCCTGACGATGTCGTGAAAGGCTGTCTCTTCATAGCCAGTACCAGCCATTTCACCCCGGTCCTGCGGACACTCTTAGCTCGCGGTCAATACAAGGACATTGGTATAAATTGTTCAACTGCCCAGAGTATGGAGTTCTGTTTGAATTTTCATGACGGGGATTCGTGGCATCCTGTCTACCGTCAGATTCTTGGGCTGGAGTTTAGATTGAATTCGGTTCATCAGATCAAGGAGACCGTGCGCTGGCTAGGAGATTACCTTCAACAAGACATACCAAAGATATCCATCCGCCTCCTGATGGCCGGGTTCGAGGATGTTCGTACAATGAACCTCCTCGATTCTCATACGACCATTAGGCTTCTCCTCTTGGAAGCCCCCTCCAACTCTGACGCCACCATACACAACTCTATCCTAGCTCACATGGGTCACCCCACTCATTCAGGTTGGCCGCTACCAGACCTGGAAGTTTTCGGATACGGAATGGGGAGCCAAGCATCTCAAGACGCGCCGATGCTGGACATGCTTCGGCGCCGGTACGGGTCGAGCTCTGAGGAATCGGACAACGAGGGGATACGTCCTCAGCCTATCAAAGCGGTCCGCATTCCAGATTGCGGGAGATCTGCATATTTGCTTGGAGAAGTCCGGAAGATCTTACCATATGCTGAGATTTCGGTAGCTATGTAACAATAGTTGTAGTTATATCTAGTTGTTGATATATTTTGGAACAAACCTTCTTAACCCATAAGGATGGTCCATGCGTGGGATTTCATTCTATGGAATGTCAGAGAACGGTAGGTGTCTACACACCTCGCTCTATGGTGTGCCTATCCTCAGGTTTGGACCGTTGAGTCAATATTGAGTTTATTAAAGGCAAAATAGTGGTATGGGATGACGCACGTTTCTTTTACTTACTAAGGGCATCTCTCTCTCAGGTGGACTACTGGTCAAAGTCGTTCATGGGTTCGATAGTGGAACCTCCGTGACATTCCATCGAGTGACTAAAGCTCGCGCGTGTATGACTCCATTTGCGGGGATATGATACCATTGTGTATCAGAAAATTGTCATTTGTGTATCAGAAAAGTGTCATTTGTGCCCCGTAATGCACGAGCTTCAGACCGGGGAAATTCGACCTCTTGCGCAAAAGCACTCCTCCGCGAGAGAACAAAAACCGGGCTGTTCGGTATATAGCAGCAAAGATACAAGACTTGCAGTAAATAAAGCTTCAGTGAATGGCGTAGTTCCCTCGACCGGGACCGGCGTGTCTCGTAGGGAGGCACCGGGCGCTTGGGTCGGCGCCGCGGCGCTGCACCTTCCGTCTCTGCCAACAAACACGTCCAATGAGACGGCTGTACATGTGTTCCTAGAAACTCCCGGAATTTACTAGAACAAAGAGGTCCCTCCACCAATGGTGCTCTCGTACGTCGCGGTGCGTCGACTCCTATACTGACTGCGTGGCATTAGGTTACAGTTGAAAAGAGGAGTCGGAGCGGGAGAATGGTTACCCCTCCAGACAGGTCCTGCCTACCCCCCTCCCCTCAGTAGTTTCCGTTGACCCCCACTTCTCTCTTCGGATTCAACTCCATCTCTAATAATATTTCGTGGATTCATCTCCACGTTTCTTCATTTCACCTGTTATTTTCTCCCCTTCGTGGTCCCACTTCGAATTTGCATTCTCTCTCATAACACCGACACCTTCTCCCCCACCTCCACCCTCCGTCACGAGCTCCTCGATAGAGGTTAATGACCAAACACGGTAGAAGCTTGCGTCCTCATCGACAATCGAACCGTCACAGCCGTCGTCATCCGAGTCGGAGGAACTTAACCAAAGGTGAAACCATTGAAGAGCTGCACAAGGAGACCATGACCGACAATTACATCGATACGACTGATCAAGACATCGTGGAAGACCTCATTGACGCTCGCAGCGTCCTTGATGGGGACGAAGAGGTCGTCTTAGGGTCGGAGATTTCAACCTTAGTCGAGGACTCGAGCGTCGCCGACGACATCGAAGAAATACCTCTCGATGAGGTATCTACACCATTATCAGAAGCCGCAACAGCCGTAGACGACGAGGAAGAAGCAAGTCCGACGCTGTCCATACGTCGTGTTGGAGTGCACCCATACCCGAACCATAGCTCGCGGCACATCCCATCAGATCCTCCTCCCCTCGAGAACGCCTTGGGGCTGGATCTTGGTCCACCGATTTCAATTCATCCTTTCGATACTTCGTCGGAGTCTCCTGCGGCGGAAGCCCCGAGCGTTGAACGACCCGAACCGCGACCGACCCCCAGAAATCTTCCCCTTCGCCGTCTATCGGAGCCACGGTATGCAACGCCAGCGGTCATGGTAGCACCAGATAGCCTAGACTGTCCTTCGATATCACGAATGCTGTCTACCCGACGCAGGCGGACTCGGCCAGATCCAGAGGAAGTTAGATCGGTATGGGAGCAGTACTCCGACCAGTGGAGAGGTCTGCTGGATGCGGACCCTAACCAGGACGACGTGCGACACACTCTAGACGGATCAAGAGTTCCATGGCCCATATTGGATTATACAAGCAATTCGATCACGCCGGACGATATCCAGGATCTTCTGCTCTCGTCCGCTCACTCGACCGATCTGCCAGTGAAGAAACGGATCCGAGAGGCGCTGAGGCTCTATCACCCCGATCGATTCGAAAAGCTGGTGATTGAGAGGATCGAGAACGAGGACGAGAGGGCCAGAGTCCGAGACAGGGCTGGTATGGTTGTTAGGAGTTTGAATGCCCTGCTGGAGAGGGAGAGTTGATGAGCCTACCGACTGGCCTCGTGTTTGAAGCGAGTGGTGAGGGTCGAGTACCACGATCCAGTGCATCTATGTCCACATCTAATGAGCGATATTATCGAAGCTCCCCATGTATCTTCCCGAATCTCATGTGATACCTCCTGTACCGTTATCCATTGTCCGGCCGCTTTTCCGGCTCATGCTTCTATTACGAACGATGTTGCGTAATTCTCGGTATAATTAACACCTTCGTCTCGTCGGAAGCAATGGTGAAGCCACAGGAAGCGGTGTAGGAGTCCTCATGGCATGGACAGCAATGAGGTCGAAGCACACTGTGATCACTCAACGAGTCACCATTTGCCGGCATACTACTCAAAAAGTGAACTTGCACCGCCACGCCCCCAACTTCTATCCGATCCCCCGTGACTCCCGGTGCCGCCTGTGGTACTTATTAGGCTTCATTCGTTATATGAAAAGGATCATCCAAAAAAACCAAATCACCGCAACTTGGAAATCGTCTCCACCGTTTCTCAACGCGCACCATCACAACAAAATGTCTCTCAAAGTGCAAAAACGCCCTGCTCAACAGGTTGTCGCCAACGCAACGTCTAGTGCTCCCGTTTCAATCCCGCGATTTATCGGTAAAGTTTTCCGATTGCATTATGAAACACGCTCCGCAATCATGTATGAGGCTTACCCCGTTCCGGTTAGACATTGGCGTCAACCTCACAGACAAAGTTTTCCGTGGGCGAGGCAGGAGTGGCCAGCATCCAGGTAAGTGTTTGGAGGCTGCCTAAGGCGTGCGTGGAGCTAGCTGATTGTGATCTCGTGCGTTCGGAAATTAAGACGACTTTGCTGATATGCTGCGCCGAAGCCGAGCAGCTGGAGTGCGAAACATGACCATCACAGGAGGCTCGTTGAACGAGTCGCAACATGCCCTGCGGATGGCAAAGGACCATGGTAAAGCGCGGAAAATTTTGCGGATTTCACAGAAGATGTGCTGAGAAACTTTGGGACCAACTAGGAATGTTTGCAACGGTTGGATGTCACCCAACTCGCTCGCAGGACTTCGACAAGTTCGAAGATGGCCCGGAAGCATACCTCCGTGCCTTGGACAATACCATCACGAAATACAAGACCGGCAAGGGCCGGGTTGTCGCGGTTGGAGAGTGCGGTTTAGGCGAGCTCCCCGTTTTATCTCCTTCATTCGAAGCCCCCCCGACTTAATGAAGCCCGTCACCCTCAACTTTAGATTACGATCGCTTGTTCTTTTCGCCCGCGGAGACCCAGAAGAAGTATTTCCGTATGCAGCTTGGTCTGGCAAAGAAACACAATTTACCCCTTTTCTTGCACTCTCGAAACTGTCACGCGGATTTCGTACAGATCTTACGGGAGGAAGGGTTCGGGGAAGATGGCGGCAGAGCACTGGGAGGCCGAGGAGGGGTCGTACATTCCTTTACTGGAGTAAAGGAAGAGATTGACGAGCTTGTGAGTAAGCGGCGTTGCTGAGGCGGGTCGTTTCGGGGGCAGAGTGTTTGTTGACATCCCGACCCTCCACCCTAACACAGCTCGAAATGGGATTCCACTTCAGCTTGAACGGATGTGGCATGAAGACCCAGCAGAACTTGGAAGCCGCAGCCAAGATCCCGTTGGACAGGTTGTTGCTCGAGACGGATGCCCCTTGGTGTTCCTTGACGCCGACCCACGCTTCCTCCGCACACCTGAAGACCCTACCAAAACCTCTTTCAGACCTTTTCTTCCCTCCGTCTTCGAAAACCTTTGAACAAGGGAAGATGGTGAAAGGCCGGAACGAACCGAACGCCATTGGGGGAGTCGCTTGGGTTGTAGCAAAGCTGCATGGGGTGACATTGGAGGAAGTTGCGGAAGCCTGCTGGAAGAACACCTGCGAATTGTTTGGGTTTGAGGAGGGGTTGTCGGAGATGGATGTGCCAAAAGTAGTCTCGCCTGCTCCTGTCGCTGCACCTGCTGCGAGCCGTGCGTCGGCACCATCGCTCATGTCCGAGTCGGCGTTTCCTGCATTAGGCAGGCGATGAAAAGGGTAAAATTTGTGGCTTGTGAGGTCGATCAGGGTTCAAAAGAATTCGATGGGTGTGTCATAAGTGTCGTGGGAATGTTGGGTTTTATTGTGTTTTCGACGGTCTCTTCCTTTTCCCGTCCCTCCCCTCTTCTCCCTCTTCTTTCTCCCCTCTCATTATAACACCAGCCTCATTCACATCCCCTCCCCTGCCCCGCCGTCGTTGCTCAGCGGCCATGCCCCCAACTCGCGATGGGCTTAAGGCTATGAAGCGTACACAACTCCAACGATTAGCCAAGGTATGGCAGTCAAAACTCGAAGGGGGTGTCGGTGTTCGAATCCAGTCTAATTCTCTTTCACCTCGGTCCCGACTTCAAACCAGCAAAATCGCCTTAGGGGCAACCTCAAGACTGCTGAGCTCGTAGATCTACTAGCACAGCACTTTGAGCAGCAACAGTCAGTTTACTTGGAGTTCTTTGACCTGAGGAGGAGGACCGGCTCCGAGTCTGACCCCACCCGCACTCTCATACACCAGGAAATCCTCAGAAAGAACCGCAGGCAGTTTGGCACCCTCGCCATCCCCATCTTCTCACCTCCAAGATGCAGAGAATCGCGAGCCAACCCCAATTGTAGTTCAACCAATTCCTGCTCCCGCCGCTTCGATGGACAAACTCTCCCTTCAAGCCATCGGTTTGGCCGACATCGACCTCACTCAACTCTCTCAACCTAATTTACCAGCATCATCTCGACTCACAGCACTTGAAACCCTCGTCACTCGTTTGATATCTCATGCTACTTCATCCGCTGCTACTATTACTCTATTGCAAGGCCGACTGGAAGCGGCGGAACAGTCCATCAACAACCTCGTGACTTCCCTCGAGGAGACCCGCACCCAACTCGGTTCAACGCAGTCACAACTTCGCAGCTTGCAGTCATCTTTAGTCGCTTCAGACCAACTCGCTACCGAGACTGCGACCAGCATGACTGCCGACATTGATTATGCGAAGCGGACGGCGGAGTCTGTTGGAATGCGGCTCACACAGGCAGAAGGTGAGTTCGGGGCTTATTTCGTAATAGGCTTTGCCCCGCCTCAGCATTTGATTAACGAACTGTATTTTCATCCGTCACAGAGCGCTGGCAAGCCGAACTTCAACACCTGGCACGACAAGTCGGAGAACCGGAAGACAAACTCTTGTTTGAACCTCCAGCCCTGCCAAGACCCTCTTCCCGATCCCGGAGATCAAAGTCAAGGGAAACTCCCGGACCTACATTCGCTTGGGCCCAAGGCCAGCAAGCCATTGTGAACAATGGGCTGGGATTGCCTTCTGTGAGGCTATTTGGGGCAACGTCATCGTCCGCCACTATTCCCGAAGAAATGGAGCTCGACGTGGAGGTGCCTGGAACGAGTACCTCATCTTCTCGGCCTCAACTTGCCCCCAGCGCATTACCTAGTTCTGTGCCGCTGAGTACGTCCTGGTCAAGCAGTGCGTCGGCCTCACTCACAAAGAAGTCAACGTCCGTGGATTCGTACGTACACGAGGCAGTGTTGGTTTTTGTTGTTGCTCATTCCCTCACCATAATTGTCCTTCTTTTTTTCGCCAGTCACATCACTCAACCTCCGGAATCGTCCAGAATAACAAGACAAGCGTCCACGTCCAGGGAGTCCTCGAGAGCTGCCGGCAAACGCCCAGCCTCGCCCATCCCCATCCCCGACAACCCCCACGCCGAGTACGACAATGCTAGGGCATCCAAGCGTCCGAGACACGCCAGCGGAGGACAGCAAGGCGAATCATCGCGTGCTGCAGGAAAGCGCAATGACGATGAGTCACCGTCCTTGAACTCGTTCTCCGCCGGTGGATCAGTCTCGACCGCAGAATCCCCCGTCTTCCCCCCTTCACCTATCGTGGAACCCAGCACGCCCCCAAGTAAACGTCCAACAGCCTTGCTTCCCCCAATCGAGATTATCTCAACACCTTCTCCGACGTCACGCTCCCAGGCCACGATGGCCATGTCCATGCGCAAAGAGTATGGCGATCCTCATGGTTTTGCGACAGCCCCACGGCCTCCGGCGGAAGGCCCCGCTAGTCCTACTTCGGAATCTCCGAGACGACAGATGGCTAGGCGATTCAAAGTGGAACTGGAACCTCCATCAGTGCTTGACTTTCCGCCCACCTCTGCCGCCGCGCCCGAAAGCGCAAGGAAGAAACAAAAGGCGAGGGAACGGCCCAGCACACCTGCACGAGGCGCTGCTAGCACCCCGTCTCCCGCAACACTGTTGATCGGAAAGGGCAAAGTTGTCAGGGCAAGCGTTGACCCAGAAACAGCATCAGCAATTAGGTCTCGTTCAGCAAGTGAGGATGCTGACGGGGATACTACGATGACGGCTGTGCCTGGGCCCTCGACAAGTGTTGCAGAGGGCAGGGCTCGGAGTACTGGGGCCTCATCGAAACAAGCAACGAACTCGGCGACAAAGCGGAATTCTAGTTTTTTTGGACCACCGACGGTCGATTTCCCTAGTTCAGGGGCGTACAGCCAGCTCGAACTGGCGCCACCGCCTCCCCCGCCGCACAACTCGAATCTCGTCGTAGCCACCAGCAGTAGTGCAAGGAGAATGGGCTCTGCACCTCTGCTCACAGCCGCGGCACCTCTTCGAGTTGACAAGCCGAGGGACTACTCCGCTGATCCGGACGAAGAACCGTCCACTTCGATATCTGCCGCCCGACCGGCGAGAATGGTCAACAGAGCAGCCACGCATACGACGCTGGCCGCTCCCGCGAATCTATCCACTGTCACTCCTTCAGCCCAGCGATCGTCGTGGTGGCGCAGACAGATTTGAAATCTTTTTGTTCATATTCGTTTCTCTTTTTGGGGCCTCGTATGGACTTTGGACCCCGCTTCATCCTTTCCTTTCTCAAGTCTCTAAGCTGTACTCTAAGCGTCTCCTCTCTCGATCTCATCATCTGTTCTTCAGTTCAAGATCTTTCCTTTGCCACAATCTCTTTTCTTTTCGTTTCTCTGTTCTCTTGTGTTGCACCATTCGTTGTCCATGCTCTGCAAAATCTCCCTCGTCTCTACTTTTTTATCCTCTTTATTATCAATCCTCTACTCCTCTACCAATCCCAACCTCCCCCTACCCTATCGTAGCATCCTTTGACTTGGCCCCTACTCTCGTTTGCCTGAAACAAAGCTTCCATGTGGAATTGTATTTTTACGATAGTATTGAATGTCCAAAGTCTTGAGCTGCTAGTGTTCGTCTATCTCCATCGTATCCTCGGTTCGTCGAGTGTCGATACCTCCTGAAGCTGTGGCTTGGGGCGGTCCCTTGACGAAGTCCAGCAGCCCATCTTGCTCTTGCACCCTCTTCGCGCCATCCCAGCCACTCTCTGGGGCGATGTCGTTGTCTCTGGCATACGTCGCCATCCCTTCCATTGTCCTCCGAGTGTCTGCTTCGGCCGCGTGAAGGATATCGGGGGGGACTAGGTCCTTCAGTTTAGATTTGAGGTCGACGTAGGATGACATGTCAGGAGGTGTGAAGTCCAACTGAGCTGAGGTTGATGTGCCACCTTTCTTGCGCCCTTTGGCTTTCGTCACAGGGTACTCTAGTGATTGCTCGGTGGAAGAGCTTGGGAGACCGGTGGAAGGCCCGGCCTGTGGAGTGTTGGAAGCCGAAGTGCTTGAACCAACTTGACCCTCTCGCTCTTCTTCCATGCCACTAAACGCGTCCAACGTGTCTGGGACTTTCGCAGCGTCCATCGCTTGAACCCAGTTGTCGAGCTTGTTGACTGCATGCCTGGTTCGAGCAACCAGTTGCGGTTTAGTAGGCCGGCCGTCCCTGGCCGTGTATTCGTACGGAACGAGCGTGGCGTTAGGGAGATCGCGAGTTTGATACGGATGCAGTGACGAGTCGGGAAGGATGGTGAACGTTTCGTCTTCGATAAAGGTTTTGAGGACGTAAAGGACGTGATTTGATAGAGGTTGCGGCACGACTTCGGGAAGAGTCAAGACGTAGACGTATGTATCTGACGAAATGGGTCAGATATGGCTGACTGTCGTTGAGGGTTCTCGTACCGATGGCGATGGGGATTTTGTTTAGATAGGTGTACCCGGTAGAGGGGTCCGGTTGAGTTCCGTAGAAGGTGTATAGCCCGAATAACGCGGCTGCCTGCACTGCGCCTGATTCTTTCTTTTCGATTCTCTCTTTTATTAGACGCCATTAGCCAGAACTTGATCTGCGTCAGCAAGGCAACTTACCAATGAAGCACCGAAAGACCGTTTTTAAGAACGTCCAACGGCTCCGAGGCTCGTCACATTTCAAATGAAATATATCCCAGCCCTGATCGATCCATATCGTTTTGAAGAGAGAAAAGGGTTCAGAGGGTGGCTCTTTCCCTTCCTCGAAATGCTCTGCGAAAGCGGTGAGCAGGTCAGAGATATCTTCCCGCAGAGGGTCGACAAATAGCTCCGACGTGTAATATAAAGGTATCAGTGCGGGCGGATTAGATCGTGCAGAATATGGTGACGGATCCAGTTGTATACTCGACTTTTTTGCAGGCATCTCAGGAGGTCGGTGGAGGATAGCGCAAAGAGACCGGCGGCGACTTCACCAGCTATCACAAAATTATAAATAATGCTATGAAACGAGGTGTGTCGCCACAGGCATACACCGCCCACATAAGCTGGGAAGCCTTGTTCCGGAGTCTATCAACAGCTAGATGTGATTTCAGCTATTATTACTTCACCAAAAAGAAACGCCAAAATCGACTACGGAAGTCTCAACCGCCGGCAAGATCTTCCGAATTTCTCCGAGTACATATGCATCTCTCCTCCCATCAATTCCTACGCGCACTTTCTTGATGGGCCGAGGACGTATCCGCTCGTTGTCTGGTCCCTCAGAGCTCGACAGGTACCGGCGTCGGAGCATGGCGAGTATTGCCTCGTCTTGAGATTTGGCGGCCTCCGCCCCCCTGTAGACGAAAACCCCCAAGTTTGGTAGCGGCCAACCCGACTGAGTGGGCTGGGCCATGTAAGCGAGAATAGGATTGGGCATGGTGTCTTCGGAGTTGGAGGGACCTCCAAAGCCGAGATGGGTAATGGTTGTATAAGAATCCAAGAGGTTCATTAACCGGACCTCCTCGAACCCATACATGTAGAGGCGAATCGATATCTTTGGCGCGTCTCGCTGAAGGCAATCTGTCAGCCAGCGTATGTTCTCCTCCATCTGCTGAACCGAATTCAGTCTGAACTCCAGCCGAATAATCGAATCCGTATCGACGTCAGTATAATCGCGATCCTCGTCGTGGAATTGCAAAATGAACCCCATCTTTCCCGCGTTCGAGTTAGTTGATTCGACATCGATATTCTTGTGCTGACCGCGAGCCAAGAGAGTCTGCAGAACCGGGGTGAAGTGGTTGGTGCTGCTTGTGAAGAGACAGCTTTTCACGACGTCACGGTCCGGGAGCTCAGAGAAATCCGAGCTAATGGAGAGTTCGGAGCAATTGGGTGCGTTTATTGTTGATAGGAAGAAGTTACTGACGGGAATGGGCATGAATACGAGATGGAGGGTCGTAAGATAAGGGAGGTGAATCTGCGCCGACGCAGGTTGTACAGGGCATGTGATTGGACTTCGTCCGAGCTCCAAGCTTTCCAGGTATGGCGAGTTCCGAAGGACTTCCAGCAGCTGTTCAGCTGAGACATTAACAACATCCACCGGGTTGAGGGATAAGACTTTGTGTAGTTGAAGGCCCTGAGATGAAAGCTTGCAAGGAAACCCCTCGACTTCTAATCGACGAAGTTTGGGGAAGGCGGACATTTCGGGTAACTGGGGTGGGTTTTCTCCAGCATCAAACCTCCGTCTCTGCGATGGTTCTCCCTTCAGGATTAAGCTTTCGAGACGTAGAGCAGGTTTGCTTTGGAGCTTGACAAACACCGACGCGAACCAGTTGTGCATATAGCCTTGTGAGATTAGGGATATTGAACGGGATCGGGACAGTAGAGAGATTACTAGGTCGACGTATGAAGAGATATACATTTGAGGGTAAGGGCCGCCGGACCAAAGATAGTATCGATCGATTGGGAGATCCTTCGACTTGACAAGTGATCTTTCAGCGTAACCTATGTCGTCGTCCGCTGAAATCTCTGTCCAGAGGTAGGCGGATTCTTGCACGATGTCCCGCCAGTGCTGACAGACAAGGATGAGACGACAACGATCCCGTCGGAGAGTCGTGATGTCAAACGAGAGTCGGAAGATGTAAAGGAGGAGCTCTGTTGGGAGGTCCTGGATGCTGGTCGGTCGCTCCATCAATTGCCCCTTGCCTCTGGACGAGTCGAAAAAGTCGTGAAAGGATAGTAGTTAGCATAAAGTGGGGGAGAAGGCAACGCGACGTGGACACTCACGTGGGGATCCACCGATGAGTCACGGTGACGGCTAGTGGTGGGCTAATGGGGCTTGCCCCAGGCTTGAGATGACCGGCTTAGCCTGTATGTCACACTAGGACCAATCTCAATCAGTCATGAGTAGAGGTGAAGGGGTTCATATAGCATTACATGCAACAGAGGGAAGAAGTCCAATCCTTGCTAGTAGAGGCCGCGATTTTGTCGCCGAGCCACCAACACAGCTAGAACAACTGTGCCGACCAGTGGCCTGGAGATTTTCCTTTTCTGGAAGATAGCAGCGTTGCTGGAGGATCCTGGTTGTTCCAGTGGATTCTGAGAGGTTCGCAGAACACAGCCGTGTCATTGGACGTGTTTGTTGTCAGAGGCGAATCCAGGTGCAGCGTCGACCCAAGCGCCGGTACCTGCACCCTTGCTAGACGCGACGGAGCCGCTCGAGGGAATTATGACATTCACTGAAGCTAGATGTACTTACAGAGGCGTACATCCACTGCTTTGAAGCCGACAAACCTGACGTCTTGCCGTTGATGATTTCACAGCACAATGATTCTATCCGTGAATTTCCTAATCTCTCCCGGTCATGACTCCCCCTGAGCGATAGTCTCTCTGAGAGAAAGCAACGCGCGCCGTCACATAGAATTCTGTAACTTTTGATAGGTTCAAGACCGGTCCAGCGGTCTAAAGCTGTACGCTATGAAATGAGGTGTGTCGCCATCTGACATTCTATGATTTTATTCCATAGAATGAAGGCTTAGGCATACACCGCCCGCATAAGTTAGGAAGCTTTGTTAACCCGAAGTATGTCAACAGCTAGATGTAAGTTCAGCTATTATTACTTCACCAAAAAGAAATGCCATCATCAACTACGGAAGTCTCAACCGCTGGCAAAATCTTCCGGACTTCTCCGAGTAAATATGCATCTCTAGATCTCCCCCCATAAATCCTTAAGCACACTCTTTTGATGGGCCGAGGGCGTATCCGGTCGTTGTCTGGTCCCTCACAGCTCGACAGGTACCGGCGTCGGAGCATGTCGAGCATCACCTCGTCCTGAGATTCGTTGTTCTGCGCCGCGCGGTAGACAAAAACCTCCAGGTTTAGTAGCGGCCAACCCGACTGAGTAGGCTGGGCCATGTGAACGAGGACAGGGTTGGGCATGGTGTCTTCGGAGTTGGAAGGAACTCCGACGCCGAGATGTGTAATGGTCGTAGAGGAATCGAGCAGCTTCATCGCCTGAACGTCCTCGAACCTATCCATGAAGAGGCGAATTGGTGTCTTTGGCGCGTCTCGCTGAAAGTAATTTCCCAGCCAGTGCATGGTCTCCTCGATCTGCTGAACCGAATTTAGTTTGAACTCCAGCCGAATAATCGTATCCGTCTTGAAGGTAGTATAATCGCATTCCTGGTCATGGAATTGCAAAAAGATTTCCATCTGTCCAGCGCCCATGCCAATTACGTCGATATTCTTGCGCCGACCGCGAGCTAAGAGAGTCTGCAGAACCGGGGTGAAGTGGTTGGTGCTGCTTGTGAAGAGACAGCTTTTCACGACGTCACGGTCCGGGAGCTCAGTGAAATCCGAGCTGATGGAGAGTTCGGAGCAATTGGGTGCGTTTATTGTTGATAGAAAGAAGTTACTGACAGGAATTGGCATGAATACGAGATGGAGGGTCGTAAGATAAGGGAGGTGAATCTGCGTCGACGCCGGTTGTACGGGGCATGTGATTGGACTTCGTCCGAGCTCCAAGCTTTCCAGGTATGGCGAGTTCCGAAGGACATCCAGCAGTTGTTCAGCTGAGACGTTAACAACATCCACCAGGTTGAGGGATAAGACTTTGTGTAGTTGAAGGCCCTGAGGTGAAAGCTTGCAAGGGAACCCCTCGGTTTCTAATCGACGAAGTTTGGGGAAGGCGGACATTTCGGGTAACTGGGGTGGGTTTTCTCCAGCATCAAACCTCCGTCTCTGCGATGGTTCTCCCTTCAGGATTAAGCTTTCGAGACGTAGAGCAGGTTTGCTTTGGAGCTTGACAAACACCGACGCGAACCAGT
>WSUB01000078.1:0-35078 GCA_019633425.1 Tulasnella sp. 424 | reverse complement strand
GTTCTCCCTTCAGGATTAAGCTTTCGAGACGTAGAGCAGGTTTGCTTTGGAGCTTGACAAACACCGACGCGAACCAGTCGTGCATATAGCCTTGTGAGATTAGGGATATTGAACGGGATCGGGACAGTAGAGAGGTTACTAGGTCGACGTATGAAGAGAGATACATTTGAGGGTGACGGCCGCCAGACCAAAGGTAGTATAGATCGATTGGGAGATCTTTCGACTTGACGAGTGATCTTTCGGCGTAACCTATGTCGTCGTCGGCTGAAATCTCTGTCCAGAGGTAGACGGATTCTTGCACGATGTTCCGCCAGTGCTGACAGACAAGGATGAGACGACAACGATCCCGTCGGAGACTCGTAATGTCAAACGAGAGTCGGAAGATGTAGAGGAGGAGCTCTGTTGGGAGGTCCTGGATGCTGGTCGGTCGCTCCATCAATTGCCCCTTGCCTCTAGAAGAGTCGAAAAAGTCGTGAAAGGATAGTAGTTAGCATAAAGTGGAGGAGAAGGCAACGCGAAGTGGACACTCACGTGGGGATCGACTGATGAGTCACGGCGGCGGTGACGGCTAGCGGCGCGCTATTAATAATGGGGCTTGCCTCAGGCTTGGGATGAATAGCTAAGCTTGTATGCCACACTAGAACCAACCCCGATCAGTCCTGAACAGAGGTGGAGGGGTTCATATAGCATTACATGCAACAGAGGGAGGAAGTCCAACCCTTGCTGGTGAAGGCCGCGATTTTGTTGCGAAGCCACCAACACAATTGACTAGAACAACTATGGCGACCAGTGGCCTGGAGATTTTTCTTTGCTGGAAGAGAGCAGCGTCGCCAGACGGTCCTAGTTATTCCAGTGGATTTTGAGAGGTTCGAAGAACACAGCCGTGTCATTGGACGTGTTTGTTGTCAAAGGTGCAGCGTCGACCCAAGCGCCAGTGTTGTTGCCAGACGCGACGGAGCCGTTCGAGGGAACTACGATATTCACTGAAGCTAGATTATTGAAACTGGCGTATTTTTACGGCTTTGAAGTCGACAAACCTAATGCCTCGCCTTTGATGATTTCGCAGCACAATGATTTTATGCGTGAATTTCAGATCTCTCCGGCCTGAAGCTCGTGCATTACGAAGTGTCAAGGTTATCAATGAGACAGAAACAATACATGTGGGTTCCACTACCGACCCCGAAGAACACGTACGAGCCTTCCACAATGGCCATTCCTCCCCCTGAGCGATAGTTTCCCTGAGGAAAAGCAACGGGCGTCGTCCCACAGGATTCTGTTACCTTCAAGACCGACCCAGCCGTCTAAAGTAGTACTTAAGCACGGTGGCGCTTAAACGCGTATTCTACATCCGCGATACTGTAATCTAGGCTCAATCCACTATCGCCGTAGCACTGCGAGATAGTCTTGGAGAACCGCTGCGTTTCGCGAACAATCTCCTCGTCACAAGCCTGCCAGACTGCCGCCATCACCGTACCAGCCACCACTTTCGAGGTTGAACTGACCACCATCTCTCCGTCTTCATCGAAATGCTTCTCGATGCGCTTGAACAATGCCTCGATGCTCTTGCGCATGTCCTTTGAATCAAAATCTTTCAAAACACGCTTGAGTGCCGACCGACTGTAGGCGTTGCTGGCCAAAACTTCGGACGGAGCCGCCGTCTGGAGCATCCGTTCCACTCCATCAAAGAAGTCCTAAGTATGTGATCAGCATAAGACAGCCGCGAGGTAAATATGCCGGACATACAATAATCTTCGCAAACGGTTTCCGAAGGATTAACTTTACATATGCATTCAGGTGCTCATCGTACGTCGTCTTGGCCTGCTTGCTAAACGAGGATACGGCAGGTGAATCGAGATCTGCCATCTCAGAGACAAAGTATTGCATATTCTCTACGGCAGCCAAGTTAGTGAGAGAGGGATTCAGCAGGGTGAATTTAGACGTACCAATCATGATGACGTGGTAATTCATCATCCCCTTGTCCTCTGCCAGCTGTCCTTCGGCGCCGTCCATCTTGGCCATTTGTTGCAAACACTCAAACATCGCCTTGATAATCTTGTCATAGCCAGTGTCCACAGTTCCCCGAACCTCCAAGCTGTCGAGACCAGATAACTGTGATTCAATCCGCTCCACGAAGATCTTGGACCGCGACGATCAGTCAAGTGGCTTTAATCTGCCCCCGACCAAAACTCACTGGGAAATATTTGATGAAATGAGCGACGCCCCTCTTCTTCGTGGACAGTTTGGTCTGTTCGATTGCTTTGATTTGGTTGTCCTACAGAATGCGGTTAAGGCTACGTGTCGGATTCGCTCAGTGGGGTTCACGCACGATGTAGCGAGTAAAGAGTCCAACAGCTCTCTGGTGTTGCTTTGAGAGAAGACGATGAGTAAATACGATTCCTTTGTCGTCGGCTTGGATTTGGGCTTGTTCGATGGCGGCAAGAATTCCGACGATTTGCCTAAGAGAAGTTATATTTGATGAATAAATAAAAGGAGGCTAGATCAGCTGAGAAGTAGAGCACTGATTGAAATACGACTGACTGTTGGTCTCGTTCAAGTGCCCCATCCACCCAGTTTTTCAGTTCATCTCCAAGGAATCCAAAGATCAAGTCCATAGCGCCTCGAATAAGTTTGACCGTCGAAGGTTTGAGTTCACCAACAGCAGCAGATGCCTTGCGACGCAAATAGTTCTCCATGCCCATATAGTCTGCGAACGTAAGTGTCGCATCGCTAATTTGAAGGAAGTCTGCAAGGAACACCTGTTCACGGGAAATTTGGGGAGCAACGAGATCTAGCAGCTGCAACAGTGCCTGGAAAAAGCAAGCATGTTAATTCGGAATGGGTTACAGATAAACAGCGACTAACTTCCGAAGCGTTAAGTTCGCCTGTAGCCGCCGCCGCGGGCTTGTTGCGTTCTTTTCTATCGGCAATCCCACGAGCCATCGTCTTTGCGCGCTTGAGGGTACCTCCAGCACGAGAAGTTGCGCTTGCAGTAGCCGGGGGAGTAAACGAGGCTACACGAACGAATCAATATGGAGATTAGCAGGCTGGTCGAAAATGGGGAGGCAAGCCAGACCCACTCAATTCCCCGTCGTCGACGGGTGCAGACTTGACCATATTCATAAACGCCAGAAAGACTGTTCTCATTTCTCTGCTATGCATGTCGCTTGCAGTTGAAAAGTAGTTCTGGAAAGCTAGGTATCAGTCGCCACCTAACATGGAAGGCGACGCATCATATCTCACCGCGCAAACTTTGCCATAACGGTCCTCGTCCATTTCCTTCAAGTACAGCATTAACCCGCAGTAACGTCCCAGATAATTCTCCAAATCTCTGTGTGGAGGAAGACTGGGGGGTCCAGTTCGAGGCGGTTGCGATTCACTCTGACCGGACTAACGAAGAAATAAATGTCGATGCTACTCGGAGCCACGTGGTAAGAAGAGTACAGACCTTGAACTTGAAGGCGATATTGAGGAAGTCGAGTAACCTCTTGCAGAATTGGGTGTTGTGTGTGCGGTACTGGTCCAGTCGCTCCATGCCTGCGGCCATGCCTATCGTGAATGGACGCTCAGTAATCCGTTCGGGAAGCCAAAGGTTGTGCCGCACCCGTTTCTTTGCTCGCTACAAGTGCCTTATACAATTCTGCCAAGGCACCTTCGAGCCTTTGGATGCCTTGATCGCTTTCTAGAGAAGACTGAGTAAGCGCAGACAGGACATTTGTATCCACGTCGACCGTGCGCTATAGGTTCACGAGGATTCAGTTGACGGGGGGTAGATCGGTGTAACTATAATGTCGACGTACGAGAAGATTTTCCAATTCATTCAAAAGCGCTTTCTGATTCTGGGTCTGAACTTGCAGACCGCGATCTTGGGACTGGATGAACGAGATGTCTTCGCTAACCGACTGAGATGGCGATAAAGCGCCGTCAGCACTATATCCGGTATTGTGCGAAGTATATGAATTTTGGTTCACCCACATTGAGTTGAACTTTGTATGCAGAGATATACCCGTCCATTTCATCCAACTCTTTGATGGCGTCATCAATGTATTTCAGGACAATGGCCACGCGATCATCGGATTCCAGGAACGAGTGAATATTGGCCTGCGATGGTCCACCAAATATTGTGAGCGAAATTATTGCGTCTGTGCTACTGGGATGGTCCATACCTTTTCTAACGCCATCAACTCATCCAACAATCTCGCTTCGATCATATCTGCAGCCCCCGTCCTTCCTTTCTTTGCACCTCCATATCCACCTGCAAAACCCCATTCTATTCCTTCTAACATCTCCTCAACATTGGCCATAGTCGCCTCCGCTGGATCCTCCTCTCCAATCGCACCAATACCCTCAGAAGCTCCAAAGAGCAGTCGATCCGCAGCCGCTTGGTTCGCTGGGTCAAAGAACGAAATACGAGCATTTGGATCTCTCTTTGGTGATGGTGATGTTTGGTTAGGCACTGAAGGAGATGGAGCCCGGAGACGGGATTGAGTGGGGGTTGAAGTTGGGACGGATGTCGCTTGTGAAACAGATCGGGGTTGAATGCCGTTTCGTAGTCGGTCTTGCAAAGGTTCGCGCCCTCGGTCATCGGCAGGTTTTGGTTGGTCATATTGGATTTGTGGAGGCTGTCTCGATTCTTCTACTGGTCGCCTCTCCGGCGAGCGGGGTCTCTCCGCCGGGTCTGGCCGGCGGACACGCCGTTCTCTTTCACGGTCACCTGTCGGGAGCTCAGGCTCCCTTTCCCTCTCTCGTTCCAAGGAAGGTCTTCCATACTCATTTGAGGGTTTTCGATCAACAGCAGGTCGGCTCCTTGAAGCTGCTCTATCCCTATTGCCACCATCCGTTCTCGCTGAACGACCCCCCAGTTCGGACCGATCGCCGCGGGGGCGTGACGCCGGAGCTCTAGATTCGTATTCCGACTGCTCATTGCGAGAGGGACTACGACCGTAGTCAGTTTTGGCGGATCGTGAGGGAGTGGGTGATAGGCCGCCATAGGCTCGATCGCGGATTCCTGAAGGAGATCCTGAACGACCTGAGTACCCCAACTGATCTTCCTCTGCGCGAATTTGAACCGCTCTTCTTGGACTCGCTCCCGCTACGGCCGACGATGTGGATTGACTGGTAGGGGTTTGCGCACGTTGCGGAACGTAGCCAGGACCTGTAGGAGGTCAGGGTTGAGCTGCTGCGTAACAGCCATGGAAGAGTAGCCCCTACTTAAAGATCCACTTGATGCTTCCTGTATACCGACAAGGGTTAGAGAGGCAGTGCTGCCTTTGAGTTGGCGGTAAAGTTGAGTGACGCCGGAGAGGAAAGCTGATTGGTCTCGCGAATTGTCGCTGGCCCAGACATACGACCTGTTGAAGGAGATCCTGAATGACGTTTGCTATAAGACCGACGAGAAAGGTTAAATAAACCTCTCAGCTGGATGAATCCGTCCGGAGAAGAGGTGCAGATGCGGCACGCACGTCTACGACCTCGAGCCCTTGAAGATCATCGAGTCGCCATGTCTTTCCGATGGAGAAGGATCCGCTTGGATTTTGCTTTGACTTGTGAATATATCCTTGGCCATTCCTGTTATCTTTGCAGAGTCTCAGCACCACCAAACTCGTCAAGGATTGGCGTCATATGCTCACAAGAGAGGATAACGAAGCGGGACTTGGCACCACCTTGGTCCTGCTCGTAAATCTTGATGTGTCCAGCATATTCCTCGGGCCCAGCTCCATCCTCGTTACGCTTGCTGAGCGCAGTACTTACGATGAGCCCACGAATGTCGTCGCTCATCGGACGTCGATTCTAAGTCGCTGCAGTCAATATTGGAAGTGTCGGGGGCTCGCACCGGGTGTTGACAAACTCCGCCAAATGTTTGGGGCGCGGAGGACCTGTTGGAGGTCCCTAATTCCCTCGATTTGCAAACGACCGCCTTAGCATACACTTCGCAACCACACACAAAAAGACTCATTTCTCCCCTTTAAAGTTCTCTCAGTCGGAGTACAAATGTCTGTCTCACCTATGGAAACCTACTCACCGCTTCCTCCACCAAAGGACGAAGCGACCACTCCTACACTTTACAACATGGATTCCCTACCGAAATTGCCCAAGCTGGTCGCTGAAGATATCCTCCCGCTCTTTGTCCTACCGCCGAGTTCTGGTGACACGAGCGTCGATGGCGTCAACATGGGGCCAATCGACTTCGACAGGTTGGCTTACCTGGGCAGAGCGGCGATCCAATGGGTCGTCACGACCTACCTCTTCGATCAGGATAGATTATCAACCGAGGAGGTCGAGGCAAGTTCTAATTCTTTTCTCTCCCTCGTAAGATTAAGCTAAATGCAAGATCCTTTGTCAGGTCTTGCATCAAGAGGTCACTCAACCACAAACTTGGGCGCACTGGGCAGCCTTGTACGACTACTTTTCCTACCTAGGGCATGGACTACGCGAATCTGAAGGCGCCAGAGTTTTCTCGGCCTATGTCGGAGGACTATACCGTCAGGACGGCATTCAACGAATCCAAGAGTGGATACTAGCGCTCATCGCTCACATGAAGGACACCACCGTACTCAACTCTCCCACCATTGCACCAGAGGACCAGGTCGCTGCTACCACGCAGTCCACCGGCATTGCTGGACCATCCTCCTCTCCCGGTTCGGAACCTGTTACGCTACCACACGCCTCGACAGGGTACAACACCCCAACGGCTCCGACACAAACGCCAACTCAAAGTCGAAAACGCGACAGAGAGGCACCCACTAGTGAAGATGGAAGATGGAGCCCATCACCCAAGCGCCCTCGAGTCTCGCCTTCGCAAACCCATCCCGTCGAAAGACCTACCATTTCAGGATCGTCTTCACCGAGGGTTCATCCTACGGCGACCACTCCCGCTCCCGGTGTCGTCATTGGCCATATTATGCCTATGAATTTCACTTCGGCAGATTTTCTACCTGTGGGCTCTTCCAGAGCTTCGTCGTCGTCAGCTGCTACCCAACAGGACACAAAGCCAAACCTCGACGCATCGCAACCCCAAAAGAAATGGATGTCGGTTCTCAACGAAGGGTGTATGTCGACAAAAGTCGAATGGAAAATGGACACAGAGAGTGAAGGAGCGGATCATATTAAGACGTGGATCGCGACGCTTACAGGTTCGTCGCTCGCTCTCTGTCGGTCCGCACCCACCTGATAGACTTTTGGAATGGATTGCATTAATAGTGCCTAAGTTGGGTATCTTCACCATCGGAGAAGGCAAGACGAAGAAGCTCGCGCAAGAAGAAGCCGCCAGGCAAGCCTGCGAGCGATTGAATTGGACCCAGGATTACAAGTGGTAAACACTCTTAAGGCAACAGTCACCCGCGTTTCTTTCCCTTTTCCCAAGTAATGATTACGATCACACACACGGACTATACTTAGCACAAGCCTCTCCACTATCATCTTATGTCGATTTATGTTGTGTTTTTCTATGTTGTTGTTTGCTCTCCAACTTTGTTATCGCGCAATAAATACCCTCATATCTCACTCACACGTGAACCTAATGTACAAGCCAAAACGAGTGTCTGAAATTTCATAGAGAACGGAATGGGAAAAGGTAGTAGTACAGATCATAGCATCTATGGGAGCGAGTACGAGAATTCGCGAGTGACCCCGGGGAGATTGATATTCTCTCCATACCAGGGGCATTCAGCTTGGAGACGGCCGCAAGGTGGTTCAGGCGAAAAGGGGATGGAATGACGAGTTAGAAGCAGAGATTCGAAGACGGTGGTGATTTGATGGCTCCGAGAACGGCAAGGGACTGGGGGGAAGGAAATGCAGAAGAGGGGACTGCGCCAAATATTTGGTCGGCGGAGGACCTGTTGGAGGTCCCTAATTCCCTCGATTTGCAAACAATCGCCGCAGAAGAGTGGCATACACTTGCAACCACCCAAAAGACTCATTTCTCTCCTTTAAAAGACCGCAGTCGGAGTACGAATGTCTGTCTCAACGCTCCCTCCACCAAAGGACGAAGAGATCACTCCTCCACCTCAGAATATGGATTCCCTACCGGAATTGCCCCCCCTCTGCGCTCCAGATATCCTCGAGGCTTTCGCCTTGACACCGAGCTCTGGTGACACAAGCGTTGATGGTGTCAACATGGTGCCACTCGACTTCGACAGGTTTGCTTTCCTGGGCAAAGCGGCGATCGAATTCGTCGTCACGGCCTACCTCTTCAATCAGGAAAGACTATTGAACGATGAGGCCGAGGCATGTTCTAATTCTCTCTTCTCCTTCGTAATTCTATGCTAAATGCAAGATCCTTTGTCAGGCCTTGCGTCAAGAGTTCACCAAACCACGAACTTGGGCTCGTTGGGCGTCCTTGTACGACTACTTTCCTAAACTAGGGCGTGGCCTGCGGAACGACGACTTCAATGGGGCCAGGCTTTTCTCTGCTTATGTGGGGGGAGTATACCATCAGGACGGCATTCAAAAAACCCAAACCTGGATCAGAGGGCTCATAGCTCACACAGCGGAAACCACCCAACACAACTCCCTCACCATTGCACCGGAGGACCAGGTCGCAGGTACAACGCAGCCCAGCAGCGTTGCTGGACCATCCTCCTCTTCGGGCCCAGAACCTTCTACGCTACCACACGCCTCGACAAGGTACGACACCCCAACGGCTCCGACACAAACGCCAATTCAAAGTCGAAAACGCGATAGAGAGGCACCCACTAGTGAAGAGGGAAGATCGAGTCCATCACCAAAGCGCCCTCGAGTATCATCTTCGTCAACCGACTCCGTAGAAAGACATACCATTTCAGGATCGTCCTCTCCGATTGTTCATCGGACGTCGACCACACCCGCTTCCGGCGTCGTCCTTGGGGGTATCACGCATGTGAACTTCACGTCGGCAGACGTGCTAGCTGCGAGCTCTTCGAGAGCTTCGACGTCGTCAGCTGCTATCCAACAGGACGTAAAGCCAAACCTCGGAGCTTCAAGTTCATCGCAGCCCCAGAAGAAATGGATGTCGGTTCTCAACGAAGGATGTATGGTGACAAAAGCTGATAGAGAGTGGAAGTCGGAAAGTGAAGGAGCGGATCACAATAAAACGTGGAAGGCGACACTTACAGGTTCGTCGCTCACTCTCTGTTGGTCCTCACACCCACCTGATAAACTTTCGAAATGCATTGCGTCCAATAGTACCTCAGTTGGGTGTTGCCGCTACTGGTGAAGGCAAGACCAAGAAGCTTGCTCAAGAAGAAGCCGCTAGACAAGTCTGTGAGCGGTTGAATTGGACCCCGGATTACAAGTGGTCGTAACACTCCCGAGGGCAACGGTCACACCCATTATCTCTTCTCTTTCTTGGCAATGATCACGATCACACACACGGACTATACTTAGCACAAGCCTCTCCGCTATCATCTTATGTCGATTTATGTTGTTTTTTCTATGTTGTTGTTTGCTCTCCAACTTTGTTATCGCGCAATAAATACCCTCATATCTCACTCACACGAGAACCTAGTGTACATGTACAAGCCAAAACGAGTGTCTGAAATTTCATAGAGAACGGAATGGGAAAAGGTAGTACAGATCATGGCATCCAAGGAAACGGGTACGAGAATTCGCGAGTGACCCCGGGGAGATTGGTATTCTCTCCATACCGGGGGCATTCAGCTTGGGGACGGCCGCGGGGTGGTTCAGGCGAAAAGGGGGTGGAAAGTGGTACAGAGGAGTTAGAAGCAGAGATTCGAAGACGGTGGTGATTTGATGACTCCGGGAAGGGGAAGGGACTGGGGGGAAGGAAATGCAAAAGGGTTGGGGGGTATAGGGATAGAGCACAGTATGAAATAGCCTGCAGCGGCTAGGGGTCGTCATGATCGGAATGGTCAAAGGAACGAACGTTTGATCCCAAATGAGAGAAGGATAAATAAAGGGAAAGCATGAGGCACTCGTCTCGCCGGCGGCCGAGTGTTTGGAGGCTACCCAACGTGAAAGCAAACCGCGCCCGACATATTAGATTAAAATGAATTTATTATAAAAGAAAAGAAACGTACCTAGCTACTGCAATTGCTGCAGAAAAAAGTCCGCTAACTCGCGACTATGGACTAGTTCTCCTTCTCCAATAGCTTGTTGAGGCATTTGGCAACAACTTCTCCCAGCTCCCTAACAGCTTCCTGATTCTGCCCCTCAACTCTAGCAACTACGGCTGTCTCGAATCGATCCGGGTGGTACAATTTGAGCGCCTGATGGATCCTCTTCTTGTTGGACACGTCGGGGGAGTGTTTGGCAGAGAGTATGAATTCTCCGACGGTCCTAGCGGTGACTGTGCTCGCCATCTCGGAGAGCGTCTTCATCTTGGATGTGTCGACGATGATTGGCCAAGGTATTTCGGAAAGTTGGATGGTTGATGGGGCGTCGGTGGCGGTTAACTTCTTCCACTGGGCGGAATACGTCTCCCAAGCTTTGGCAATGTCGACACGGCGTGGTCGAGGGATATCCTCAGAACTGGTAGTTGGATTAGGGGTGGATCTTGAACGAGGATGGGGAGGAGGGCCTCCGCTACCCGCGTAGCTGTGGTGTCGGCCGTGACTGCCAGATTGATAGCCACCACGGCCAGTGTGATGGTGGGGTCCTCCGCGCCTCGAGCCGTAGTAATCATGCTCGTAGTATCCCGCACCGTGCATTCTGCTCCGCATTTCTTCCATCTTCTCAAAAACGTTCTGCCACGACTGTTGTTGCTGCTGACGCGCCTTTGCGAAGTGCTCGTCCAACGGAGATGGAGGCGAACGGGGATTCCATCGACCTCTAAAACCGAATGGGCCGTCGTGGCCGAAGGGTCCACCAAATCCAAATGGGAAGTTTCCTGGCCCGAATGGTGGAGGTCGATGGTGGTGGTGGTGGTGGTGGTGGAAGTGAGGAGGGGGTCCACCGCGTCCGTAAGGAGTAAAGCGTCCACGAGGGGTCCAAGCTGGACGCGGGCGTTGATGTTCATGGTGGTATTGATGATTAGGCTCAGAGTCTCTGGACGAAGTGAAAGGCATAGATCCTGGATGAGCTGCTCCCTCGGCGGAGGATCCATTCCAGTTGAAGCCGTAAGGACGTCTTTCATGGTCGTTGAACAGAGGGGGAGGAGGAGCCTCTCGTGGAAGCCCATGTTCAGCGGGCGTGAAGGCGAAGTGGAATGAGAATCCTGAGCCGTTTTCTGGGTCAACTACATTTGGACCGTCGGCTGGAGGTTTCGTCGTTGCATTCTCACCTGCTCCTCCAGTCGAGCCCGCCGATTGAGCAGCGCCGGTTGAGGAATTGGCGCTGATGCCTTCAAACGACGCGGGGAAAGCCTCTCGCATACTTCTCGCCATCTCTTCGAATATGTCCGCCATTCCTTCTTGGTTGGGATATCCCGCTTGCGCAGATTGTTCATTGTCCATTCGCGGGCCCCAAAGGATCTCTTCCTGGGGGTCCTGGGCGACAGCGGGCTTAGAAGGAACCGAGTCGGAACCCAGTGATCCAAAGCCACCGTGCTGAGCGTTTCGATACGGTGGCATGGTCGCGATACCGTACAATTGATCTGCGCACTGAGCTAAGGACGATTATCTGGTGCAGAGGCAGGGAACGAAACAAGTTGGCAAACGAAGACGGAGTTCGACACGATATTTATGAAGCGAATTGAATGAACAGGAGGCTAACGACAAACAAATCGAGGGTATTAATGTGTACAGGGTAGGAGAGTAGGTATAGCAATGCGATGTGATGACAGTGTGGGGGATGGGTTGGAGGGGAAAGCGGGGAGGGGGCGCCTGGTCGTAGGGAATGCGAGTCCTCAGTGGTTGGGTTTATATAGAAGTTTGTAAAGAATCACATGACTCGTCGGGGCGCGACTGCGCGCGCCTGTTGCGCGGCACCGGCGGCCGCTTTCCATCGGATTCCAATACATTCCATCCGCTTCCAGCCGTTTCCACCGCCTTCCAAACGCCAGATACTCGAGCAAGCAAGCCACCCCCAGCCTCCAGCGTCGATTATCGACATTTGATTGATCTGATTGGCAGCATCAATCACATGCGTGATCCACTGGGCTACTGTACTGCAATGAACGTGAAGTAAATTCGTCCCCCGACTCCCGTCTCCCAAACAACGATGTTTTGGGGATCTTTTACTGACCAGAACAGAAGGGAAGGGTTGAGATGGCCACGCACCGTTCATGTCGAACGGAATGGTTCCTAAAATCATTCCTAGCAATATGGTTGAAGTAAAGCTAAGGGCAGGGAACAATCCGAGCACAGCGCTCTGCAGCGAAGCATCGATCTAAACTCCTCATTTATTTACCAACAATCGTCGTCACTATCAGTAGACCAATCATCCTCGTCCTCGTTAACATCCGAGCTCGGGGCATACAGCGTATCAAAGTCCAGTTTGGGACTATGGG
Source organism: Tulasnella sp. 424 (assembly GCA_019633425.1). Taxonomy (NCBI): domain Eukaryota; kingdom Fungi; phylum Basidiomycota; class Agaricomycetes; order Cantharellales; family Tulasnellaceae; genus Tulasnella; species Tulasnella sp. 424. The sequence continues at coordinate 22,696 of WSUB01000078.1, read as the reverse complement.
CTTTTAAATGCGGCACTGTGAGATTTTTCGGGAGCTGGGTTCCGCGTCCGGTCCAGGCGTCCCAGCAGAGACGCTCTAACATCGGCATGCGGGAACAGAGCATGAGCTGCGATGTAGTCCTCGGGTTCCCGAGACGTATCTGGAAGTGCGCAGAGCCGGAAAATAAACGTAATTGTGCGGTTTCTCTGCCCAATGCATGATGTCTCGGCGGCGTGTGAGTAACACCTTCGTCAAAAGCAGACAGCCTGCAAGACTTTCCCAGAGGGAAATGTGAATGGCGTAGGCGCACATCTCAATATGCTTGAGGGCCGAGTACCGAGAAATGTCCAGCTAGATAGCGTTGGGGATCGGGAGTCCAAGGTAAGCCTCGATATTCGGAGCTGCAGGAGGATGATCCTAGGATCTGCATAAATGAGAGACAGATGGGCCAAAAACAGGGGGTTGGTTATTAAACTGGTCAGGTTCATAATTGAACCGTCGTTCAGGTAAGTCAGGCATTTCCTTTACCAGATGGGTGATGTCATCCAACTTCCCTCTTCGTCCAACTGCGCGCATTTCCTCCTGTGATGATCGGGAAACCCAACATTCCTTACATACAATGCAGTATTTATCTCAAGTTTCTCACCTACGATATGAAACGTCGTGTATACTAATAGATGGAGAGATCCATTCATGGCACACCTGCATGTATTCCGAATCTAGAGTCCAAAGCTTTACCAAATATCCTCGTCACTATCACTATTAACAGCACCGGACTCTCAGATATTCATGTGGTACAGCATATCAATGTCTAGCTTCGGACTATATAGCTTCAACTGGGCCGCCATCTCATCTAGTGTCCGATTGTCTGGCTTACTCCGAATGTCCCACCAGAGACACTCCAACATGGGCATGCGGGAGCGAAATATGAGCTTCCGCATAGCCTCCCTATTTACATATCGAAATTTGAACTCGCGCAGGGCGGGGAGGTGAACATGATCTACACTCCATCCCCTGCCTTTGAAGTCGTCGCGATCTGCGACGTCCAGACAGACTGAAAGCTCAACTTTTGCTAAAAGTTGGCAGCTGGAGAGGCCTTCCCAGAGTTGAGGTTCCATGCAGTTAATACGCAGCTCGAGATGCTTGAGAGCTGAATACCGAGAAAAATCCAAACTGCAATCCGGATTCCAGGTGGCTCCGACCTTGACACGGACAATATTTGGAGCCACGACGGGTAAGGTGTTCGTTATCCAAGCCAGGCTGTCGCCATCCATAGATGGGCAGATTTCGCTGGTCAGGCATGGCACAGCGAGGAGGCTGATGGTTTTATGATGTCCGTCATTCATACCCATTTCGAGTGTTCGGGGTTGAGCGAATGGTTCTCCATGGAACTTTTGCTTGGCGAGCTCGATTCGGTCAACACTAGCATCGCTCAGTGCGCAGTCGACGATAATTCTCGTGATTTTGCTGGAAAGTGCTAGGAATCGCTTCCAAGCGGATGCGTCGATGTTCCCGATCTCTACACATGGCTGAGAGCCATGGACCAATTATTGTTAGCCCAGCAGTAATAGATTGGTTAGTAGTCGAAATTTAGCTCACAGCGTCCTGTCCTTCGCATTTCTTACTCGTTTTCGTTATAGGGCCCAATGCTGCCTGAAGGGGAACACAGCATGTCCTCCACAAGACATCGGGAGCCCAGATACCCCATAGACGGCATACCAGGGCACAATTGACTAGATCGTGGCCGGACAGGTCGCGTTTGAAGATTAGAAAGAGGATTTCCGGAACTTTCAACGCGGGATGCATGGTTCCTGGGTGGTTGACTGATCATGCGGTTCTCCGCTTAAGTCCGCCCCACCCGGACCGACCACAAGACTCGGGATGGGTTGCGCTCGGCAAATGGTTCATCCGAGTTGGTATGACAAGGACACTTTCTATGTCAACAAGAAGGATATGTTGATCGGAGGGTCATCTTGCGGAATACCGGTGAAGCGGAAAAAGCAATTTTAGCAATGATACAAAGGTTTTGGAATACATAGAGAGATCTGTCCGCAACGCCTAAGTATGCTCTGGAACGATACAAGAAACCTAAAATCCTCATTTGTTTACCAGGTACCATCATCGCTGTCAACAGTGCTGTAAATAGTCCAGTAAATGCTTTGTCGGGAAGGGAGGCGGTATAGCATATCAATGTCTAGCTTCGGACTGTGTAACTTCAACTGGGCCGCCATTTCATCTCGCTGTTGGTTCCATGGCCTACTCCTAGCATCCCACCAGAGATACTCTAGCATGGGCATTCGGGAGCGCTGTATGAGTTTCCATATCACCTTTGCGTCTCCGTGTCGAATTTTAAGCTTGCGCAGGGCCGGGAGGTGAACGTGATCCACGCTCCATCCCCTCGTCATCGCGTTGTTCCAATCCCCGACCTCCTTGCAAAACGAAAGCAAAACCTTCGTCAAAAATTGGCAGCTTGAGAGACTCTCCCAGAAGGGAGGCTCTAGATAGGTACTCCTTAGCTCAATGTGCTTGAGAGCTTTATACCGAGAAACATCTATGAAACATTCTAGCAACATGCATGGTGTCTCGATCCCGAGGTGAGTTATATTTGGAGCCACCCGGGGTAGGGCATTCTTCGCCCAGATAAGGCTGCCTTCACCCGTCATGTTTCGCAAAAACATGCTGGTGAGACATGGTGCAGCGATGAGGCTGATGGTCCTATATGATTCATAATTGGGCTCCGGCGCGTCGAGTGAATATCGTCCATACTTGATACTCATGTCGAGTGTCTGGATTTGAGCGAATGGTTCTCCATGGAACTTTTGCTTGGCGAGCTCGATTCGGTCAACACTGGCATCGCTCAGTGCGCAGTCGACGACAATTCTTGTGATTTTGCTGGAAAGTGCTAGGAATCGCTTCCAGGCGGACGCGTTGATGTTCCCGATCTCTACACATGGCTGAGAGCCATGGACCACTTATTGTTAGCCCAGCAGTAGTAGATTGGCTAGTAGTCAAAATTTAGCTCACAACGTCCTGTTCTTCGTATTTCGTACTCGTTTTCGGTATAACGCCGAATACGTGGAGGACTGCCTGAAGGGGAACGCGGCATGTCCTCCACATGACATCAGGAGCCCAGATACCCCATAGACGGCACACTAGGGCACAATTAAATAATTCGTGCTTGGAAAGGTCACGTTTAAAGATGAGACAGAGTATTTCTGGGACTTCTATAGCGACGTGCATAGTTCTGGGGTGGTTGAATTGTGCGCTGAATGACTCTCCCTTAAGTCCGTTTCCTCCGGATCCTGCAAAGCCTGGTCCCAGATTGCGGACGGTCACCCTTCCATAACCTTGACACGCGGATCACATTTCCCAGTTCTCATCGCCTTCCGATCCCTGATGAGCAGGCACACCATCGGCTATTCTTGGACCAACTTCGTTCCGAGTCTGACATGGGAGATCTTTCCTACCCAGGTTGTGCACCGAACCAGCAAGACTTCATGCAATGCATGTAGCATTCGAAATTGATATTCAATGCTGCCAACCTCTTCACCTCCGTAAAAGCTAGTTCTACGTATATACCATAGCACAACGCCGGCATCTACGAAAAAGATCCACAACAGGGTGCCCTGACATGAACGTACCCCCACGTCTTAGGTGGTTGACCGGCAATACAGCTTCATCACGAAACAAACAGTCCCTATATTCTCGGATCTGCAGCTAAAGGAATGAATCCACATAACATACTACTCGTAAATATCTCCTGAAAACAATGCATCTACAACTAGTTCGGGACTATGCATCCTCAAGTGTGCTGCTACGACGTTTAAGTCCTGCTTAGATGGCTTCGAATATGCTTTCCACGAGATCCTCTTCAGAAGGGGCATCCTAGAACGAGGTAACAGTGAACGAAAAATTCTTGTATAGCATTCTTCCAGTCTTATCAGACGCAATGCAGGGAAGTGGACTATTTCGACTAGCCATTCCTGCGTCCAATTAATATCCATGAATCCTTGAAGTACCAGCTCGGTCAAGCAGAAACAGCTTGCAAGGCCCTCCCAGCAGCGGGGTGTCATGTATACCCCCTGGTATTCGAGGCGGCGGAGGGACTTGTATCGCGAAAAGTCGCACCCATCTGGGTCTGAGGTGAAGGTTGTGACGCTGAGCTGACAGATGTTCGGGGCAGCGTTTGGCAGATGGTTAGTCATGAAGTCAAGGGAGTCGCCTCGAAACTCCGGGGATGTTATGGATATCTTGAGCAGAGACGGTACCGTGAGGAATCGGACGGTTTGCCAGCGTCTATCTGTCTGATCCGCTCTGAATGATTCGAGGAGATCGAAAGACGTTCCGCCGTAGGTTGCTTTGGCCCTCTCGATGCGCTCGATACTACTGCCACTGATCTCACAGTTGACAAGAAGTTTCGTGATCTTGTTGGAGAGGGCTGTGAACTCTCGCCAGCGAGACTCCTCTATTTCCCCGACTTCAATAAGCGGCTGGCAAGCCCAAAAACCGCGCTGCGATAAGCACGCAGTATTTCTTAAAAAGGTACAGAGTCCTTACCAGTCGTTTTCCGAACCTTCCTATGTACTCCGAAACCGTTGCAGGGGCCACGAACTCTACCAGATTTCGAAGCGGGACTCGGCAGGTGCTCCACAAGACCTCCGAGGCCCAAACTCCCCATAGGCGGCATACCAGAGCAGAGTTAAAAAGATCAGAGATAGAAAGGTCACATTTAAAGATGAAGGCGAGGATTTCGGGTACTTTCAATGCACGATGCATATGCATCTGCTGGTCGTTGACTGGAGGCAATTCAGGCCGGACGGATGTTCCGCCTAAGTCCGTTTTGCCGAACACTCGCCGGAGTAGCAGTCCGCTCGCGTGTTCTAAATATGAGTGTCATCATCCGTGCGTTGAGATGAAGCAGCGAGGCGCGGGGTATAAAACCTTGTCGTCTATTCTGTTTATCGGAAATGTCTAGTAAGTTCTTTGTATATATTCTGCTAAAGAATTACATCAAAGGTTATTTTATCTCGACCAATGCTTCCTCGGAGCCAAATATCCGATCAATGACGTTCATACAGAGTGTTTGGATCAAAGAGGGGGCTATGCCTCCTTAAATGCTCCACCGTTTGACTTAACACCGTCGGATTCCCGGGCTTACTGCCTTCATTCCATACAATGCTCTCCAACATCGGCATATCGGAGGTCAGAACCTTCCACATGATCCTTCCATGGGTATCTTCTAGGCGGAGGTCACGCAAGGCGGAGAAGTGTACCAATTTGGCTGATTTAGTTGGCTCCCATCGGGGCGTCTGGTCGTAATCGTTAAAGCACGAAAGCACCACGTAGGTCAGGTGGTGACAGCTTGAAAGGCTTTCCCAAACGTTGAACTCCAAGACACAGCCCCCGAGTTCCAGAGTCCGGAGTGCCGTATACAACGAGAGGTTCAACGCATCTTGGACTACTGCTGAGACCCCTAGAACAGTGATGTTCGGCGCAACAGCGGGCAAGGATACGTTCAAAAACGCCGTATTGAGATCTTGGAACATATTGGACAGTAAGAAGACCTTGCATAGGGATGGGACGGCGACGAGATCGAGAGAGTAGAATTGTCTGCTGCGTTTCTCTGCATCGATTGTGTGAAGCTTTGTGAAAGGCGCCCCTTGATAGGTTTCCTTGGCAAGGGAAAATCGCTCTAGACTGGCTTCGGTAACGTCAAAGTCAATCCTGATCTCCCGAACCCTTTTGGAGAGTGTAACAAACTGTTGCCACGTCGCCTCATTGATAACCCCGATGTCAAATGTCTGGGGGGAACGCATTTTCTCCACTAAGTCAGAATATTCGCCATGGATATCTCTGAGACTACTCACCTTTGGTATTCCATGCATCCTGACTCCATGCGTTAGCTTCAACGGTGCCAGGGTTTGTAACAATACGCTGAGCGGGACCGGGAACGTTCGCCACAGGATGTCTGATGCCCATTCTCCCCATAATCGACCTACTAAGGATGCGCTGAGAAGATCCCTGGGATTGGGATCATACCGGAATACTAGACAAAGAATGTCGGGAATCTTGAGAATGGGATGCATGGTGGTTGATAAGAAGTGGTTTCGGCTGTGCCGGTTACATAAGTCTGTGCGTCAATTTCGGCGAATGGAACTTCGAAATCAACAGCTAACTGTTGCTGCGAGGGGGGTCCTTCCGAATTCTATCCTCGGGCTTAGAATTATGCGTCTTTTTTAAGGAGAGGTTTCATAAGTTGGACAGGGATGATCAGACCACACGGCCGAACGAGGGACTGCCGCTTTCCCAGACATAGCAAACAACCAGCATCATGCAATCTCGAACCCCACCCCAGTTCAAATGAGCCTTTCGCTGATCGTTGAACTAGATTTCACTAGGACAGGATCTCCATTCACCGTGCTACCGCTAAGGTGCGGCTTACGCTGAAAAGGGGTGATGAATAGGTCAGCAAAAGAGGCGGAGAGACTCTCGATGCGTTGTACGAATAATCATTGCGATTACATACCATTCACGGGTACGCGCCCCCCAGGCGCAGTCGAGGACTAGAAGCCGACAAATGCGCAAGAATGCTCTGGTGCATTCTATCCGCCTGGGGAGTTAGCTCGAATTGCAGAGTTTCCAGGTTTTCCATAACGGAGTGGAGAATGGCGTTCCTCGCGGCTTTGGTCTCAGCGGCAAATGCTAGCTTCTGCAGGGTTGGAAGTTTGACCGAAACCCCATCCCACTCCTGGTCGCTGCTTTGGTTCGGAACCTGGTCTTCATGAATCGATAACTGGTTCAAGTTGAGACCGTTTCCGAGCGTTTTCCAGGTCTTGGCCCGAACTTGTGATATGTGACACGTGAGTTGTTTAAGGCGAGGGTATCGGCTGATATCTGGTAACCAGTCCCTTTGACCCGGTAGACAGACGTCGAGTGACTCGAGGCTGAGCTCCGAACGAGGCATATATACGTCAACCATATTCATGAGTGCCCTAGCATTGGAGAGCGTTGCCTCCAGCCGAACCTCTTTCACCGATGGAACGGCGAAGAGCGAGGCGGTTGTCCAACTTGTAAGGTCTGCCAGAATCTCCAACCTCCGAAGATTCGCGAACGGCTTCCCTCCAAACGCCTTCTCCGCGAATAGCAGGTCCCCATGGATGGTTGGCACTAGCTTGCAGTCGACCACGATGCTGGTGATTTTATTTGAAATCTCGACAAAGCGCCGCCACTGCACACGGACAACGTTTAGCTTCCCTTGAAAATTGTACTAAAGTCCATGTCAGTGGGTAGCTCTAAAACACGCGTTCCCAATGTTTCATACCATTCCGTAGGGAACGGACTCCACCGGTGCCAACACTTGAATAGCCGCTCGGACAGGAACTTTGAAATCTTTCCATCGGACTTCGAGTGCCCATTCGCTCCAAGCGCGACATACAAGTGCCGCATTCACCAAGTCCTTGACTTCTAGGCCGGAGCGAAATATAAGGAGAAAGATCTCCGGAACGGCGAGAGCGGTGTACATAGAGCAGATGATGGTAGTTGTTCTATGACGGTCCGATCATTCCGAGTCGCCGCGCTTACGTCCGTGTTCCCCTAACTCTTGCGGCCCTGGCTCCGTTAACTAAGCGTGACCCAGATGTTGCGGCAAGTTTCATTCTATGTGACCGCATCCTCACCTCCTCGGAGGTTATCTTCAATGAGCTTGAATTAAACATCAGTTCGGCCCACCAATCTACCCAGCACCGCATTAGCCCAGATCCACGAAACCCCTGGCCTGGCGATCCTCGCGGCCGTGAATCATGATATGAGAACTCCGTATTCAATACTCCTATTTCACCCCGAGATTCCAAGTCCTCCTTGTGCAATTACCTTTTTCCACCCCTTCCACTCTTTCTCTAGGTTCCTTATTGACTCCTCCACCTGCCGCGCAACCTCCCCGCCTTCCCCACCGAACCCTCTTCTCAACTCCGTTCTCGCTCGAAGGAGAACATTCCTCGCGAGTTTGAGCCTCTCCTCTCCGGCAGGGAACGGCGATACTCCAGTCTCTGATGCAGAAGCGAGGAGGCTTGAAGGGTCGGACGCTGCTACTCCTGGCGAGACGATGTGCTCGATAGCTTGCGCGTCTTGATCGACGTCTACACACAGGAGCTTGCCCAATTCTGCCAGCGCAACTCCTCGTACCGGATGTCCTTCGGGAAAGACAGCAGAAACAGCTGCAACCGAACGCGCTGCCGCGGCGCAAACCTCGTCTACTTGTTCCTTAGGAAGTCTGGCGCCCGAGATAGCCTCGCTGGTTATGCTCTCGTCGGCTAGTGATCTCCCGAGGATTTCAATCGCTTCGGCAAGCTGGCTGATTAGCAAGGAAAGGTGAAGTCGGCACAGCGCAAGAAGAGGATGGGTGGTAGTTGGCACGTGGCGAGAGAGGAGAGGCATCATGTTCGACGTGTAGTTGTACGCTGATGCAGGATCTACTAGCCAGATTCATAGTGAGTCGGCATTTTTGGAACATGGTTTCCCAATAGCGCACGGACCTTCGAGTTCAAGGCTCGTAGCCCTCTCCAAAGCTTCCTCCCCTAGTCGAATAGCGTCAAGAACATCATCCACGTCCGTCACCAACGCCTGCTTGCACGTTGAGCATACGAGTGTCTTTCTGGATTTCGTGCCTGCGACCAAAGCGAAAGCACTTAGGTTGGGTCAAGATAACCCCCTTAGCATCACTCACCAGGAACCGGAAGCGGTATTAGACCCCTGCAACCGGGCCTCTCACATTTCATAGCCTCCCTCGGATCAACTGTCCCGTCTTCAGCTCTGGAGCACGCGGAGCACGTGCAAGTGAACATATAACGCTCTTGCAATTCTTTGATGCGTAGATGCCGGGGGAGAGACACATCGACGTACGACGTCAGGATCTATAGGATAGAGAAAGGTGTTCGACATAAGCTCTATCATCAGAAGAGCGTGATACACTAACCTCCTCCCCGGCTGCAATGTCCTTTATAGCCACCACCTCGAGCGGATCCGAACCTGACTGGTGAACCACCGATGACCTTGGGAAGACAACGACGGCGTTTGGTTCGCAACTGTGGTTAATCAAAGCGGCGAGGGGGGATACCGCCACTCCAATTGAAGTAAGAGACGGGTTCGTCAAAGTGAAGGAGTTGACTGTGAACTATGTTACATAGACCATCAAATCAGACCCTTGGCAACGTAATGAGAGAACTGGTCCCTACCTTTGATATGAGGTCCAGCAAATCCCGAGCAGAGTTAATCCCAAATTTGGATAGAGCTTCTGCTGATGGCTGGTCCGAGGCGGTGATGTAGCGCGCGAGCGAGTGAGATAGGAGAGTGAGAGCTTGGTGCGACGTTGGTGGAAGGGACTCGCGATCTAGAGTCGTTCCATACTTCAGTCACTGTCGGAGGAGTCGTGATATCGTCCACTCACGACTTTGCATAGCGTCTACCTCTTGAGCCTATATGTGAAACACGGTCTCGGATGAACGAACCATACTCTGCCGCGGCGCGTCACACTCACCCAGACACTATGCATCCCCTTCCTTTCCCTAGCCCAAAGCAGTCTCGCCAGCGCTCTCACTGCTTCACCGGGTATCATGGCTCCACCTTCGGTTGGCCCTTCTCGATTTCCAGAAAAGATGATCCAACGTTGGAGCGAAGGGCATTCGAGCTTGTGGATTGCCCAATCATGCGTTTGACATTTCTACCCGAGACGTGAAATGCTTCAACACCAAAGCAAATCCACACTAAAAATAAGATAACGTTCTCTTACCTGGGTACAATAATAGATTACTCGACATTTGGCGCAGCGCTTCAGTGGCTGAGGTTCGCCTTCAACTATTGGCCCCGACGAGCGATGACATGCCGAGCACAAGCTCGACAGATGGAGAGTCGAGAGTGCGTGCGACTGTGGTTCGGTGGCGAAAAGACGAGTTCCTTGAACAAAAGTTCACCGAGTTAACACAGGTTCGGACGCCACAAGCTCTCAACTAGCGGTAATTTACCTGCGGGAATAACCTGGACTCCTCCACCGTCTACTGGCTTAGCCCATATACCGCGACCAGAGGTAGAAGTCGTCTTGATTTCCAAGAACGGGGGGAGTTGCGAGTAGAGGGCGCCTTTTGATGAACTTGAACGAGTTGCTGTTGAGTCCGATGGACTCGATGGTTGGGGGGTTGACTCTGTCGGTTCGTGATTCACAACTGCTTTCTCTGCAATATTGTCGGACGAACGCGTCGCATTGGAGTCGCTCGTTGGACGGGCAAAGGAAGATCCTGCCTCTCGTTTTGCCCTGGCTTGGTGGAGGGAAGCAAATGACATCGTTGACGGAGTGTTTGGTCACGATTGCTCATGAGATGGCCATAGTTTTCTGTGATCGCCAGGGAGACCGGCCGGCGGCTGGGACACTCGTATCACGTCAGCGAGTCAGCACGCAGATGCAGATATATAGGTATGGTGAGAGTACGGGAGAGTCACAGAAAGCGAAGGGATGAAAAAGTCCGCGAGGGTCCAATAGGGGAAGAGGAGGGGATAAAATAAAGAGCAACAGAGAAAGCAAATGGTTTGACTTAGTCTATGTCCATGAAGGTGCGGATGGGAGAGGTACGTGAGGTAGCGGGAATATGCAGAAGGAGGGTGTCAAAGATAGAAACGGGAGGGGCCTATCTAATGACCTGCCGCGAGACCGCGCCTTAGGAGCCCGTACCCGCTAAGGATCATGACGGTGAAGGTCACAACGATCGATATAAAACCAGGATGCAATGCAAGGTTCATGGCAGAGTTGCAGTCGGGGCAACTCCATTCTGGAATGTGCGAGAGCAAAGCGCAGTCGTCAGTCGGACAGGCTCTCGTAACAGACTGAAACCATTATACTCACGATCCAGAGGGGTAGCCTGCCCAGGTTTATACAGAGCAAATTTCAACGCTGAGTACGCGTTCATCATGCCGGGTGTTCCGACAGCATTGGCCCCTCTCTCGTCTTGGATGCGGAGGGTGTAAGTCTCCTGGGCCAACGCCTGTGCACCGGGGCTGTTCTGGTATGCATATGGATCCCAGGTGATGGATGTCACGGTTCCCGGATAGACACCATCTCCATTCGCACCTCCGACGGGGTAGTTGAAACCATTGGCTGCGCAGAATGCCGTGACTGTGATGCTCGTTGGTGTCACATACAGCGAAGTGTAGTTCCACGCGAAGGTGATGGGGTTGCTAGGAGCAATTTTGTAGAAGGATGGATTGGCAGTTTGAGGCGGCTGGGTCATGAAGATGCCACCTGCAGCGGCGGTTTGGGGGATCGAGAGTGTCGATGAGCTGGATCCACCACTGACTACTGAGCCGGTCGCAGACCCCGTGGCAGACCCGGTGGCAGAGACGCTACCGCTTGAACCTGCGTTTGAGCTTACTGCTCGGCTTGACATTGCGAATGAGAAGTAAAAGTCGTAATGTAAGAAGAGAAGAGAGTAAAGAAAGGAGAGAACGGTGTTGGAAAGACTTTTCTCGTGACCGCGAGGTGGACTCGGGATGGGTAGTGATTTGCGATCAGACTGAGGTTTGTTGCTGTAATTCTACCTTCACAGGGATCGGCTCTTGGCACCCAGGCCGCCGCCTTCCCATCCAACGTTCGAGACCTCTAATCCCACGCGTTTCACATCTGATATACTTGGAGATATGCTCCACACACATTTGTGGGGCTGATAGTTGCAACGGCCTGGAGGGTGTTGTGAAGAAGTCGCCGTGGTGCCTGCCCGTGTCCTCACCGCCTGCTCACTGTCGCCTCACTTTTGGGGCAAACGCTATCTGGCACTCTATTTCAACGAGGATCATGCAAGGATGACCCACTGCGATAATAAATAGTGGTCGCAGTGTCTGCCCTTTCTTGAGAATCCATCAAAGTCTTCTCTTCGCTCCCTTCACTCTCCTTCTATTTGCTCAGGCTGGTTCCTGAGGATCACCCAAACACATACATAAAGGCCTCCCGCGTTGGATGTTCCAAGCCCCCGCCATCCTGTACTCTTTCGTTCACTCCCTCAAGATGCGTCGCTCCATGTATTCTAGCCGTACGTCGCCATTCTCAAAGACGGACGCAAATCCAAATTTGACACCTGGATTTTTTTACAGCCTCTCATGCTTATCTTCCTGTCAAAATTGATTTGAAACCGTCCCCATCCACGTCCGACAAGTCGTCCAAACCCTCCACACCCACCCGATCCAACTCCCTGCAAAGAACCCCTCTTATGTCGCCAAGGCGTTCGAGTACTGGCACTCCGTTAAATGTCACCCGTTTGGCTCCTTGGTGCTTATCTCCGGAGAGTTTGAAGGGTGCCCTCAACGCGGTTCGGGAAGACGATTCGTTTTCGTCGACGTCTGAATCCATTGCTTCAGACTACTGTAAGGCCTATTATCGCTTTATAGCCATGCGGTTCACTGATGAATTCATTGGCGCAGCTCCAAGTCCGAGGACTCGGATCCCGAGACCCAAGAGCCCAAGCCAAGGCCGCGGGCGAGGTAATGCCATCAGTACTGCTAGCCTCCTAGCTACATCTCATCGAATATTCCTCTGGTGTAGCATCTCTGCCAACGCGCAAATTGTCCCCGGAGCCATTGCGAATCGTCCCTCACCGGCCAGCCACGACTGACATCGGTACGTAAAGCCGACTGTTCCGGATTCGTTCCTAGTCCCTGTCCATCACAGCTGACAGCCAACTTCGCCCACCTTGCCAGTCGTGACAGACGTCTTCATCGAATCTCCCAAAGCCATCGTACAGCCAAAGCCACGTCAGACTTCCGAATGCGGTATGTTTGGGCGAACTCTGTCTCTTCGTCGGCCCATCCCCAACCGAATCTTAACCGGCGCCTTTTTCCATTATTCAGGCACCCAAACTACCCCACTCACCCCACCACCTGACTTGTCTCTTCTCATACCCCTTCCGCTCTCCCCGCCTCCCGTGCCTAAGCAGGAGAGCAAATGGGCCGAAATGCGATTGGAGGCGCTAATCCACGCTGTCAACGACAAGATTACCGACATTGCGGCCATCCAGCGCAAATTGGCATCGGAACGACCAGCCGACGGTGCAGCCCTACGTTGTGCGGTAGATACGATGGATTGTCTGAAGGACTTGATGGCTAGCATCACCGCTGCTTCGAAGAAGGGTGATGATGCATAGCTGGAGGTGGTCGCGCAGAGCGCTTCGCCGCGTAAAGTTGAGTGGGTTTTTTAACATTATGTATTTAAATCGGGATGTACCATAAATCGCTACCGAAGAGATATACAACTCTTTTGTTGTAGTGTTGTTCAAAAGAGCCGGGTGGGCATTATAGATTCGAAGCCAGATCCGAACCGAAAAAAGTTGACGTTTCGGGAGAACCGAGGAAAGTCCCAGTAGTAGAGGCGCTAGAACTAGTTGTTCGGAGGCTGACGGTACTTGTAGCACGGGCTCGTGTCCCAAGAAGCTTGAAGACTTTGAAAGAGCTGTTGCTTCTCCGTTTGGATATCACCCTGATACGAGAGCGGCGCGAGGCAATGTCAGAACACGTCCATATTAGCCATTCGTCACCATACCTTGTTGGTTCGAAGGAGAAGTGTTGGCCGGATTGTGATATTGAAGCTTGCGCGAGAATTACCTGTCGTTGTCGACTTGTTAGAGTTTCCAGGCTCGGCGCTAAATGTGAGGCGAGAGTTCACGGACTTTAGCTCCATCTATCATCTGTCCAGCCGCCACGTCCAATGCTAGGTTCTTTCCTGCAGCTAGCAATCTAGTCACACGAGGCAGGACGTTAGCCAAGTCTCCCTGCTTTCACTACCTGAACTTGACTACCTGAAATGGGGATAGTCGAGGTCCCCGACGGGCTCTACCCTGAAATGGAAAACACCGGATCAACATCGTCCCTAGCTGAAAGGTTAAACTGGAAATTCCGACGAGACACTCACAGCCAATCCAAGGGCTCGGCGTTCCCTGTAGCAAACTTCGGAACACCCTCGCTACCCAACTCGGAGTGCGACAAGTATGTTCCAGATGCAACGCATTGAACCCAATAGTGATCCGGTTTGCCCTTTTCGCCATCAGGCTCGTCAGAGTCTAACCTCGGCTTCTTGATGATTTTCCACTGTATAGCAGGCAGGGTGTTAGCCGATCATCAGCCCCGGCGGCGACCTTCGGGTGCCTACCACTTGGCTAGGTCCATCATTTGCCTCGGCGAGCGTCACCGGGGTATTATCCACTCTCAGCGAATAGTACAGATCCAATGCGAAACCGGACGATGGGTGTTTAATGTAGAACGTCCCACTGAAGTCAGGTTCCGACAGGACCAGGGGTGGGATTGGAGCGTGGATGGTGGGTATCTGCGAAGGAGGCTCCGGATTGAATCGTTGGATGGGTTGCACGACTGGGGATTCCATTACTCGAAACGTCGGTACCAGTGTCCAGACGTGGAAGTTATTACTTTGAGGTTGGGCCGTGACAGGCGAGGAGAGTAAGCGGATCTGAATAGGATTCAGCAGCCTGGTCAATAACCTCATCTGTGAGATTCTGAGGACCGAATAACGTACTGGCAAGTCGTCTTTCGAGATCGACTTCCGGGACTGCGCATCGAATTGAACTTGAAGCGTCTCTGCATTCTCGCCTCCCGACATAATGCTATAGTTCTGACCAGTGGAACACCGAGCCATATCAGTTTCTCATGCCGAATTAGATGCCGAAAAACCTCGCACCATGTCAACGCACTGCATCCGCCAAGAGTACCGAGCGTCCGACAGCACCAGGCTTGGACCAGAACCGTCGCTGGAAGTTGGACACCGCGAGAGGTACTGTCCCGTGGCGACGTTACAAACAGAGAACAACATTTTATCCCCTCCCACGTGCTTGCTAATCATCCACTTTGGGGTTAGCCAAGCCAACGACGTGGAATTCAATAGAGTCAGTCGTGTGCCCCAAATTAGAACGTTCGACAATCTACCTCCTGAACGGTATCCTCAAAATATCTCGGCCGGCCTACGAGCCTAAAGGATCCGCTCGCGTTCACTCGGGCGGTTAAGAAGATGTTCGCCTGCGTCAGACCATCTTCGGGGGCTGTAAAGTGTGAAATGGTGTAAGAATCGGGAACCAGAGCTGTCATCTCTTTGAAGACTCGGATCTTGTGTTTTTGCTGGTTGCTGGTGGTGGTGGGTGAGCGACCAGGTGCATGTGTAAAATTGAATGGCGGTCTATAGTAGTTTGGTACGTAGCTCGCGGTCTAGTTCGGAGATTGCCAACCGGACTTGGATAATGCCGCGCTGAATTGTCCGAAGAACCGCGTGATACTAAACCCAGCAAAATTGTTTACGCTGCCTGATGGGGCCTAGGAGATATTCACTCCCCGAGACAACTGACGTATGCTGACTCATCAGTCACACAAGCGCTTATATTCAGCATACAAAGTCGCAACTCTATCCGTGCGTTTCTGAAAAGAGGTACAACATTATGTACTTTTCGGTGCCATGCTAGACTGGCTTGATTAAGGATCGATTGCCGGGCACGGGGTATGTAATTGAGTGGCTGTAAGCGGTACCTGCCCGTGCTCACAAACGTTGTTAGTTTGGAGACCGCATTGAAAGACTGGTCCGGGGCCGCTTCGGGGATTGATGATGGAAGCGCTTCACCGCCCTAAGATCTTCTGAGAGCAGAAGGGCTCAGAAACTCGGAATCCCGGCTCAACCGGATCTCGGGTCGAACTCTGATTGTGATACAGAAACATAATGAGACCCGAGAAAACCTGCAAGTCGACCCTCTCAATGTTGGCTTCATATAGTCGACCCCTTTCAGCCCTATACGCAGTAGGTCATCCGTTTCCATCGACTTGCAACACTCTGCAGAAGCTTGCCTCGGATATCGCCAGGCAGCTCACATGTCAAACGCAGTTTAGTATATTTGTTAAATCGCATGTAATGAGCCGAACCCGCACTACAATGCTGTGTTGTATGAGGTAAGCATAGCTATCCAAAGGGGATAAGATACCACAGGCCAGAAAAGGAGTCCTTCGTCATCGCAACATCGTGGCCAATCATACTGGTGCGAGCGTCCTGCCCAGATACGCTGACCTGAGTTGTCCGCCGTGGTTCGTCAGTGAGGGAACCACGACGCGAAACTCGACAGACGTCTATAAAGCGCCTTGTGCTGCGGCGACTCCTACATGCCACATTCTTCGCAAGCCACAATGTCCCAGAAATAAACTTACGCCGTTCATACATATTCCATCACAATAGAGTCCATAGGAACTGGAGCGGAATAGTTCAATGTGACGGGTTGCCACCCGGAAGGCCCTCTCTCCCACATCCTTCTGGGATGGAGTCGGACCTCTTGTAACTCCGGGCAAACCTTTTCTAAGTCCTGCACCAGCTTATCCTCAACATCCCTTCTCCTCTTATAGATCCGATCTGCCGGGACCATAAGTACGGAGCACGTGTAGGCTGACCCCCGATCTCCAACGCCCATTGTGTCCGCATAAGAGCCGTCCAGCAGAACCATTGTCCTGAGTTTGGGCAACGGATCCATATCACTTGTGTAAGTGTGAGCGGTCCAATAGCGAGGCGCGTACACAACCAGTATCTCCAGCTGAGGGAACGCCTTGGCGATGTCGCGCGGCGTGCTGCTTCGCCATGCGACGTTGGAGATGCAGAGAGATCGAAGTGACGATGTGAAGTAGGAGAAGGGAACCAATGACCCCCCTCGCGGACCGGCCTCTTGTACGTAAAGAGACTCCAAGTCAAGTCCCATTGCAATTTGGGCCATGGATAGCGGTCCTTGGAAGGTGCGGAGGTTGGGGATGCGAATGAGACTGGCGAGAGGTTCGAACTCGTCTTTAAGATCGCTTGTCCAACTGGGCAGTTTTAATTCGTCCACATTCGGTGCTCGCTCCACCAATCCTTGAAGGCTGATCATCCAGTCTTGCGGTGGAATTTTGGCGACACCGACCGTGTGCGATACGGCAATGGTTTCGATGGCTGGAAACGACACATCCGTTGATTGGAATAGTGGAAGGGAACGGAGGAGTGTGCTTGTGTCGAGGTGGAGACGTGAGACGATGGGAAGCTGCTCATCACCGGAGTCGAAACGAGTTGGCGAATCGGGCGTTCCCCCGCCTTCCCTGACGCACAGGTTATACGCGAGATGCTGTAGCATCGCCTCCGTAAGATCCGAAGACAGGAAATGAACCTCTTTTAGTGAGGGGAACTGGATGAAGAGTTCCTCCATGTCAGGAAAGGCCTGCCGACTACGGTTTCCGACTCCATCTGGCTTTGACGCCTCAGGTTGGCCAGGCTCCCGTATCCAGTTCCGAACTTTGAGTAGGCGAACCCATGATCTGGCTTGCGCGTCATCCTTCAGAAAGTTGATGCATTCCCCCGATTGGTCCTGCCCATTGAGAACGATCCTCTCGAACAGTATCGGCCTGCATAACTTGCTGAAGTGTCGACATGTTAAGGTCAAGGACTTGACGATGTTGTTACGTTTTAAATTTTGAGATGTTGATGGGCCATCCTGAGGGCTGGGAGTTTCATGCCGCTCTTGATGACGCGCGCTTGAGAAAATCTTCAGCCACAATTCGGTAGGGACCTCGTACACTGGCATGCGAGTCGATGAAGGACGAGGTCGGAGAGTTGCTGACGATGAACCGCGACGACGCATGTAGATCGAGAGCCGACGTGGAGCGTAGTAGCACTAGGTGGCAGAGAGCAGGCACTTTTTTTTAAAAGCGACGGAGAGAAGTTAAGGTTGACCGCCTGGGACGGGTCGTCAAGCCCCTTGTCCGAACTAGGGCGGATCCGAGATTCTGACGCCGTGGGGTAGCTTATGAGATAAACACACGGAAGGAGTTAGGATGTCGTCGGCAACAGACTAGGCAATCAGGTCCGTATAGGAAGGTGTGTTGGGGCATCGGCAGGACTGTCACAGATGGGCTGCGAGGCACGCTTCGTCGGTTGATGCCGAGCGTGACATCTTGAAAGTTCGCCGTCTTCTCCGTTTCACTCTCAACCAATCCACCCCTGAGCCCGACATTCATCGCCGCTCCTCGACTTGCCTCGATTCTCCTTGCTAGCGTCGATTCAAAATGAGCACTCTAAGCAGCTTGAATGACGTCGTGACTATTTCTCACAGCAACGTCCCACCACCAAACATCGCAAATGCGCTCAAGAGCCTCGTCAAACGCGAAGTGGGCGACCCTCTGCTTGCCAGCCTTGGGCCAGAAAATAGCGACCCGCTGGCACACTTGCACCAAACTGCACATACGCTAGCGGTGCTTTACATATTGTGAGCGTAAATTCCTGCCAAGCGAAACCATGATCAACCTTAACCTTCGTGTCTCGGACGACGCGTCTGTGCGGTGTGCCCCCACTTGTCTAGGTCGGCACGGCTGAATACTCAGGGCGCTGCCCCAGTACCGTTCGAGTACATAGACTCTTTCTGTGCGAACTTTGATCCTGATCAAGCGCGTTTAGCTCCAGAGCGAGGTGAGATTTGTCCCTCATGAGTGGTTTACCGCCGCCCCCGCATCGTCACGCGCCCAGACCAGCCTTTAACGTCAACTCGACAATTTGCGTACAGTCACATGGCTAGCAAAGGGTATCGAGGACCTGGCAGACCGAAATCAAAACGTGAGTTCATGGCTGTTACTGGCACGCGTCATTTACCTAATCCGTCTTCTCTCTGATTCACTAGCCAAGACTGGCTATAGGGCCGATACGCAACCTGATGTCCCGTTACGCGCCATCCAAAGGCTTTTTCACCTCCCTTCACGTTATTCTCCTCCGAATATGTGTCAAATCAGAGTGTTGGAATCACGCATTGCCTATCTTGGATGTACCTCTAAGCGATGTTGACAAGGTGGTAGGTTTGACTGGACATTTTCGAAGAACGAATTGAGTGACCGAGACTCCCAAATAGATATCAGATGTTAACTATCTGGACAATCTCACCTACTACTATCTGGGTGGCGTCATCTACGCCGTGTTGAAACGATGGAAGCAAGCGGAAGAGTTCTTCGAGATGGTATACACCTTCCTTCCGCAGGCACGCGAGGGCTTGGCTGACGACCCTGCCTCAGTGCGTCGCAGCACCCGGGAACATCGCTTCGGCGGTTCAGCTAGAGGCGTTTAAGAAGCTGACGCTGGTTCAACTGATATCCTATGGCAAGGTTAGCGCCAAGCTACGGCATTTCCACACACGCAAGGGACTCACCGCGCTCGTCCTCCGGCGGCACCTTTCAACCTAGACGCGTCCACTTCCCAAATACGTGACGTTTACCACTTCACGGGTCCTCAAGCAACAACCGTATCAGACATTTGCCAAGAATTATCCGAACTCCTCTGTGGCGCTAGGGCAAATCTTGGAGAAGGATCTGGCCCATTTTACTGCCGTGCGTGACAGGGTGATCCAACCGGAATTTGATCGCGAACTGAGGAGTTCTCTTTTGAGAGCAGGATGGGAATGTTGGCCTCATGAAACAAGCTATACGACATGCCCCAAGATGGATTGTCCGGAGGCTGACGGATACGTACGTAACACTATCCGTGGCGGAAATTTCGAAAGCAATCGCTAGTGATGTTGCCGCGGCTTCAACTCCCGAAGCAATTCAAGAGGCCACGCTCTTGATTTTGAGCATGGTATGTCAAATCATCACTTCTGGTTCGTCTGATGGCAGAGTGATGAACGCGTTTGTCATAGATCGAGCAAAACGAGATCTATGCGACATTGACGCCGACACCCGACAACCCAGCAGCCGCCATAGTGACCTTCCGAGACCCGCCTCCTCCCAAATACTTCGACCCAGCCGTACTGGAGAAGATTGTTCGCGATGCACAAGGCAATAACACGCAATTGGGATTGCTTGATCGCGACGTTGGGAAGAGCAGAGCCTACTTGAACAAGGTGAACTTGGCATCGAAAGCCCGGATGGTTCTCCTTGGACAATGGGTGACGAAACTAACGGTGGATTGTTCGATTCTGCTCTACAGGCTGTTAAGGATAAGGAAGGTGGAGCGATGGCGTTCGACGACATGGCAGAGCTGGAGATGGAAAGACTACGAGGGGACTGGGATTGAACTCTTCTCGTTACAGTTTGTAACAACCGCGTTCGGCTCGGCTGCTGTGCGGATCCGTTCCGTGGTCGTTGTATAGATGGAAATGATCTTTGAAGCGAGTTTTGAGCGACGTGGCGCAACGTGTTTCGAAAATGGTGTAATAGGGCGGAACGGCTCCACCTGCCTATTCATAGGCAAAACCATTTTACCACGGGACCTCCGGGACTTTCGGCGAATGGTTCTTGGCCTCGATTATCGATGCCACGCTACTTTACATATTCCGACTCCTAAATTATTTTGCTCCAAATTGAGGCGAGGTTCCTTCGGATTACGCCCTTGTGTTTACGAAGTCCTTCCTAGTCCGACGATGTCTTTGTCAGTGCTGACAAGCTCCGTCCGAACAGTCCGGAAGTCGTAAGCAACGTCTGTCACCGACACTCAGCTATAAAATAAAGACGAGGATGGGCGACCTTGCAGTCAGACATCAGTTATTCATCTCCTCATCAGACTTGACATTCAACACATCTAAGCATGGCCACCCGCGCAGGACAATCAGTTGTAAGACCAGGAGACAAAAGCAAGCTTGAAACCGCACTCATTTTTGTGTCATTTCTTCAGGGTATCGTTATTTATTCCATGTACGGCCATATCGCCCAATGTGAGGGACTATCGACTCTCCGAACGCATAGAAAGGTTGACTGACGATCACCCTGTCGACAGTGGCTGAGGCCGAGAAAGCCGGCATTGAAAAGGCTGGAGGTTCTGCTACCATCTATCAGTGAGGACCCATTACTTGGTGCACGTGCCTTATTTCTCCAGAGTACTGACACAGCCGTTGCTCCTCATTTAGGGTTGCGGAAACCCTTCCCGAAGAGGTTTTGCAAAAGATGTATGCTCCGCCCAAACCTGATTACCCGATAGTCAAGCCTACCGATCTCTTGAAGCATGATGGTATCTTGTTCGGTGTAGCTACCCGGTACGCTGGCTGGCCTGCTCAGTTGAAGGTATAGGATCCCTTTCTTCATCGTCCAGAGTCCCAGAGCGCCTGACAACTGCTATAATAGACTTTCATCGACTCTTTGGGCCAGCTTTGGATGAAGGGCGCACTATCTGGGAAGTTTGTGGGCGCGTTCGTTAGCTCTGCGTAAGTCTCCGAAGTCTGTTTCCTTTCGCCATGCACTAAATCATGGTTGTCTCTCAGGGGTCCCGGAGGAGGACAGGAATCTACTTTCTACTCGATGCTGTCAACTTTCACCCATCAAGGAATGATCTTCGTTCCTCTTGGATACGCTGGTGTGAACCATCTGCTCAGCAACTTCGACGAGGTTCATGGTGGCTCGCCATGGGGTGCTGGAACTTTCGCTGTAAGTCATATAAGACCCTCCGTGCTCGAAAGTTCCGGACTGATGACTTGCCATGGTGGAATAGGGCGGTGCTGGCGTCGTAAGGCAGCCAAGCAAGTTGGAATTGGAGATAGCTGAAATCCAGGGCCAGAAATTCTGGCAGGTCGTTGCGCGAACCCAGTTCGCCGTTGAAGAATCAGAATAAGCGGCCGCGTTCTTCTCGAATGAAATTTCTCTCCTTGGGGTTCTTGAGCTATTCGGACTATATAAAAAGATTTCATCATTGGTAGATAAAAATAACAGACACTAGCATGCCGCTTTAACGTCAAGTCGACAATATGCGTACAGTCGTATGGCTAGAGAGAGTATCAAAGACTTGATAGACCGGAATCAAGACGTGAAGTTTCGACTGTTACTGGCGTGTGCCATTTACCTAATCCGTTTTCCCTCATTCACAAGCGTAGACTGGCTACAGGGCCTATAGCCTGATGTCTCATCACGTGCCGTCCTCAGGCACCTCCTTTCACGTCATTTCCTCTGAATTTGTATCTCTGTTGCAGTCACTTATTGCCTGTCTTGGATAAGCCTCTGAGTGATGTTGACAAGTTGGAATGGCTTAACGCCTTGGAGGGACGAATCGGCTGACCGGAACCCAAATAGATATAGGATTTTCCTTATCTGGACGATCTCACCTACTACTATCTGGACGGCGTCATCTGTGCCGTGGTAAAGGGATGGAAGCAAGCAGAGGAGCTTCTTCGATGGTGAGCACCTTCCCTCCGCAGGACACAAGCACGCGAGGATTTGGCTGACGTTCCTAACCCTAGCGCCTGGGGATATCGCATTGGCTACTCACCTGGAAAGTTCAAGAGGCCGACGCTGGTCTAGCTGATATCCTATAGCAGAGTTAGCGTCAAGACAGGGCGTCTCCCCATACACCTCTACTTGAACCCCATGACAATGTGTGTTATTTGTCTACCAAGGATGAAATATTTCTAGAGAGTCCGAGTATCTCGACAAATCCAAGGAGAGAGATTCCGTTCGAGACGAGCACGGTCTCTTATTCCTACTCTTCAACGGCGAACTGGGTTCGTGCAACTACCTGCCAGAATTTCTGACCCTGGATTTCACCCATCTCCAACTCCAACTTGGTCGGCTGCCTACTGCCATCGCTTTTCTGTTCCACAATGGCGAACCATCAGTCCAGGACCTTTTAACACAGAGGGTCTCAACAGCTCAAACTAACACCCATCGGGGATCATCGGCAAAAACACTGTTTGATTTGCCGTTCCGTGATGGGCTGGAACTGTGT
>WSUB01000077.1:100577-189124 GCA_019633425.1 Tulasnella sp. 424 | reverse complement strand
GTCATTGTTTGTTACCCCTACTATATATACTGGATGTACAAGTACGTATAATTATCATCGACTCTTCGACTCCCCCTTCTCAGTGTGAGATACCCACAGTCGTCAGATTGCTGCGTTTAACAGGGGCACCTCGATTGCCAGAGCGCAGCGTGAACCCAGCATGCCCAGTCGCCCCTCTATACCGTCAGGTTAGAGGCAAAACCCGTGACCCTTAATACACTCTCCCACCTCTGCCTGCGAATCGTGCGTTGTGCCTCCATCACAGGCCAGGTTGAAAGGTCGGCTGAGGGAAGGCAGACCCGGTACCCACGCTACAGCTAGAGGTCTCCACAACCCTCACTACGAAAGAGTAGAGCGCCATTGAGCCCCTCGCTCCAAGTTTTAATCACCTTTCTTCTCTCCCAAACTACACATCGCGCACATCGCCTTTTGGGCTAAGCGCAACCATCGCCACGTCACCCCAATTAGCTTTTAAATCCTCGGCAATACCAGATCACCGAATTATCTCCGATCCTTCGCCTATATCTACACAAACTTTACAATCACTGTGCAGTGGTACTCATACCTAGAACTTCCTCCCCCCCTCTCTCTCTCTCTCTCTCTCTCTCAAATGGCCAAAGCAGAAATCTTCGTCCTCACCACCTCTGAGACCTACGATGAATGGGCAAGACTTACGAGAGCTGCCCTACTTGCCGCATGTGTGTGGAAACACGTCGACACTTCCGTAACGGCACCTTCCCCAGCAGACGCAGCGAAAATAACAGCAGAAGAAGCAAGGGAAATCAGAATCTACTCCGAGAACGAAGAACAAGCCCTTGGTATCATCCTCGAGCGCCTAGACCCAGCCAATGCCTGCCTAGTCGCAAAGAAAACAACCGCAAACGAAACTTGGGACGCCCTGAAGACCACCCATAATCAACAAATGGGAAACCGGCAATACCAACTCTATCAAAAGCTTGCCAGCGCCACCCAAAAACCCAGTGAATCACTGCCTGACTACTTCCAACGTCTTGAAGAA
Source organism: Tulasnella sp. 424 (assembly GCA_019633425.1). Taxonomy (NCBI): domain Eukaryota; kingdom Fungi; phylum Basidiomycota; class Agaricomycetes; order Cantharellales; family Tulasnellaceae; genus Tulasnella; species Tulasnella sp. 424. Next base: position 188,106 of record WSUB01000077.1, on the reverse strand, counting down.
GCCGGAGACAAACTATCCGCATCGCTAAGGTCCAGTGCCACTGCTAGCGAAGTCATCGACCTCCTTGTTACCTTCTTGGGCCTCTCGAACATGGATCCCACCGAAGAGAACGAAGCCTTCGAAGTCACCCTCTCCATCGCTGGAGGATTAACTCGCTCTGTCATTGGCTCAGCATTCATGAATGAGCAAACACGCCGGGACACCACCAAGGACACCAAAGAAGCTGGCCTCACCTCCAGAATCGGACGACCACCTAGAAAGGGACCCAAACCAGGATCGCCCATCTGTGCACACTGCCAAAAAGCCCACAAATCAGAGGACTGCTACTCGAAGTACCCCGAGAAAATGCCACAGTGGATGAAAGACCGCAACAAGGAGCAGAGGAAACGTCGCACCCAGCAGCAAACCACTACTAATAGCACCAACGCTCATGCTGCCGCCGCCAATGATTCTAGCGATGAAGACACACCGGAATCCATCATGATGGCAAGCTCTACCCTTCCTCCATCTTCCTCTCCTTCTGACCAAAGATGGATCATAGACTCGGGGGCCACGTCGTCTATGACTCCCCATCGCCACTGGATTAGGAACTTAACACCATGCCGTGTGCCTGTCAACGTTGCATCAGGAGAAGTTGTTTACGCAACCGGCAGAGGCGAAGTTTGGTTCCAGCCTATAGTAAATGGTGTCAAAGTCAGATCTGTCATTTTTTCTCGCGTCCTGTATGTCCCCCAGCTATTGAATAGTCTCTTTGCCGTGCTCCCTGTGGCTCGCAAGCGTGGCGTGGTCGTGTCTTTTGACAAAAGCAAAGTCCAATTTAAATCCGCTGAAGGAGACACCTTCATGACCGCATCCTACGAAGGAAAAACAGTGTACCTTGATGGTAAAACCCTGCCAGCCCCGATAAATGAACTAGCCATGACCACAGCCTCCACACCACCTATCACACTTGCTCTCCTGCACCATCGCATGGCTCACATTGGGACAGACCGACTGAAGAAACTAGTGAAACTGGACATGGCAAAGGGAGTAACTCCAAAAGACATTGCCAAACTTGAGGATGACCTGCCCACCATATGCGAACCTTGCCTCGCTGGGAAGCAACACCGCGAACCATTCCCTCATTCCATTTCAACCACATCATCCCCTCTTAAAATCATCGTGTCAGATCTCCATGGACCATTACCACCTACAGACGAAGGCTATCACTACTGGCTACTGTTCATCAATGTACACACCCGCCTCACACTCGTCTACCTACTAAGAAAGAAAAAAGAGGCATTCGAGTGCTTCAAGGACTACAAGGCCCTAGTCGAAAAACAAACCGGGCACTTAATCAAATGTCTAAGGGATGACAAAGGTGGTGAATTCATCGGGAAGAAATGGGACGCGTTCATGACCGAGCAAGGCATTAGGCACGAGAAAACAACAGTGAACACGCCTCAACAAAATGGAATTGCAGAACGAAAGAACCGAACATTGGAAGAAGCTGTCACCTCCATGCTTGCACAAGCCAAACTCCCAAGAGCCATATGGGGACAAGCCCTTCAGTTAGCCGTTCAAATTACAAATGTGAGCCCAACCTCCGCTATCAAGGATAAGACACCATACGAGGCATTCTATGGCAAAAAGCCAGACCTCAGCATGCTACGCACATTCGGCTGCCGCGCATATGTTCACGTGCAAAAGGAAAAGAGGAAGGAAGCGAAATGGCACACTCAACGTTGCATCTACCTGGGATTTGAGGATGGATACAAAGGATTCAGGTGTTACAACCCCGAAACAAATCTATTCGTCATCTCTAGAGACGTAGTATTTGATGAGAATGAATTCCCCGGCATCCCATGGAACGACGAGGATGAGAGCTTTGTGCCCATCAGTGGGGGCTACTATCCACCCCCTGACAACCGCAATGCATACCTGCCTCCTCCAGCGCCCCAAGCTCCAGGATTGCCTCCACCTCCTGCTCCAAATCCTCCTCCGCCTCCACCTGCTCCATCGCCGCCCTCCACACCGTCAGCACCATCACCTTCACCTCGACCGGCACCCGGATCTCCCAATGATGATGACAGCTACGTCCCACCGGACACTCCAGAACCATCACCCACCTCATCTGAATCAGACGACGGTTGGCCAACTCAGGGCTACCGTCTGCCATCAGAAGAACGACGAGATGAGTATCGGGAACCGAGCCCACGCAGGGGAATTGGCTTCAGAGGAAAAGGAAAGACTAAGTCAGGAGGAAGGACGCCAACGCCAATAAAAGAGGAACCCGAATCACCACCACGCACAGACGGTACATCGGTCCCATTTAGCTACGTCGAGTCTCCTAAAAAGAACAAGAAGACCAAAGAGAAACGAGAAGTACAAGCACTCATGCGCAACACTTGGTCCGCTGACCCGGAGCCTGGTCCTTCCCGAAGACCTGTCAGAAATCGCCAACCCCCAAAGGAATTCTGGAAAGTAGGGGGAGGACCACGAGAACTGGCATACGACCTACCAAGTGACGAAGAAGCAGATCTTGACGATCATGAGGATGAATCTCCCGCACCTTCAGGGGGTGCACAGACCGCAAACTCAGAAGCAGAAGTTGAACTGGAAGTCACTCCCGAACCAGAGGAAACCACTTCCGAAGAAAGCATTCTTCAGGCACTGGAATTCGTCTATGAACCAGAGGAGCACATCACCTGGGATCAAGCCGCAGAGCGAGCATTCAAGGTCGTCGCTGACAACACCGAACTGTGATCATTTTGAGAAGCCATGCTACGACCAGACAAAGAAAAGTGGTTCGAAGCAGCGATGACAGAGATCAAAGCCCACGTCGACAATGGCACTTGGGAACTCATTCAACTCCCACCAGATCGAAAGGCAATCGGATCTAGATGGGTTTTCAAGGTCAAGCGGGATGCAAAAGGCAAAATCGAACGATACAAAGGCAGACTAGTCGCCCAAGGATTCTCCCAATGACCAGGCATCGATTTCCATGAGGTATTCGCACCAACAATGCGCTGGGGAGCCCTTCGAACCATCTTTGCCCTCGACGCCATCGAAGACATGGAGATTGAATCAATCGACATCTCCAACGCCTACCTTAACAGAGTCTTGCCAGAGGGAGAAGTTGTCTACATGTGCCAACCAGAAGGATTTCAACAGAAGGACGACGAATGGGTATGCCGCCTCAAAAAGGGGCTCTATGGCCTAAAGCAAAGTGGACGCCTATGGTATCAACGACTAGGCGATGAGCTAGAGAAACTTGGCTTCAAACGACTCGTCTCCGACCCTAGCATCTACACCTGGGGAAAGGAGGACATCAAAGTCATTGTCCCTGTTTTCGTCGACGATCTTACACTCGTATCCAAGTCCAAGGCCAAGATCAAGGAAGTCAAAGAAGCACTCGCTAAAGTCTTCAAGCTGCGTGACCTAGGCCCCACCACATTCCTCCTCGGCGTGCAGATTACCCGTGATCGTTCCACTCGAACCCTCCACTTATCCCAGCATCAGTATGTGGTCGACCTCCTCAAACGCTTCAGAATGTCGGATTGCGCACCTGTCACCACCCCCATGGAACCCGGCCTAAAGCTCACCAAGGATACATGCCCTACAACCCAAGAGGAGATCAACAAAATGAGGAACATCCCCTATCTCAACGCTGTTGGTGCCCTCAACTACCTCGCCATCGCAACCCGTCCTGACATCTCCTACGCAGTTGGCAAACTCGCCCGTTTCAACTCCAACCCTGGCATGCAACACTGGAAAGCTGTCAAGCATCTTCTCCGATACCTCCAAGGAACCAAGGACATGAAACTCACTTATGCTCCCGACCCCAAAGTTGCCTCCATCTTCGAAACATACACCGATTCCGACTTCGCAGGAGACAAAGAGAACGGCAAGTCCACCAATGGATACATCGTCAAAGTCGGAACAGGTGCAGTATCATGGGCTAGCAAGCTTCAGGGGGTGATTGCCAAGTCGTCCACCGAGGCCGAATTTTATGGTGCCAGTTTTGCAGGAACAGAGATCAAATGGCTTCGCAACCTTCTACAAGAGCTAGGGTATTTCTTCCCCAAACCATCTCCTCTCTTCGTCGACAACCAATCAACCATTCAAGTGCTGAACGACGCTGTCCATCATTTGCGCATGAAACACATTCCAGTCGCTGAGTTCTGGATTCGAGATGAGGTCTCCAAAGCTATGTCTATCTCTGTCCATTACTGCCCCACTGAAGAAATGCCAGCCGATCTCCTCACCAAGGCTCTCCCTCGTCAAACTGTCGTGGACCTTCGAGAACGAATGGGACTCCATGTTTGATTCCTCAGAGGCGCTTCATTGAGGGGGTGTGTTGCACAGTATCGTGCGTCTCCTCTTCACCTCTATCGTGTTCGCTGTGTTTGATTTGACACATGCTATTATTCTCATGATTTGTTGTAATTATACTGTGATGTTCGTGTTGTGTTTGTGGCGTACTTGTACATGTTGTGAGATTGTTTGTTACCATTACTATATATACTGGATGTACATGTACGTATAATCATTATCGACTCTTCGACTCCCCCTTCTCCTGTGTGGCACAGTTGAGATAAACTCAGTCATCGGATTGCTGCGTTAAACATCATTGTGCCCAAGTGGGCCCAACATGGAGCTGGCCAAAAGGGCCTGAAGTGCTATGGCCCAGAGTCCAACAAGTTGTCATATTCTGGGATGTTGTCTTTGACAGGGACTCGGAATTGGAGCATGGCAAGTGATAACACTAAATATAACATGTGAGGAGGTGTGACAAACTTGTTAGTCTCTGGGTTGGAGCACTTAAGCCCCTTGTTCCCATCTTCAAATCCTGCTCCATCTGCACATGGACATTCAAAGTTGAACCTCCTGAGTATAGCTCTAATTCTTGCCATAGAACACCTCATGACAGTGCATAGACCAATGGACAAGTTGGGATTTTGACAGGGAAATGATGGGAATGTGAGGATTACTTCGGCTTTCCACATCAAGTGGGTGTATAAAAAGCAGAGAAAGAAAGCCTGGATGTTTTGTCAGAACTATGATCAAGTCACCACGCCAAGGGTTAAGGGATTCAGGTTAACCTTGCAGCTGCCTGCCTCACTACATGCAGCTAAGCAGAATAAGAATAATCAAGACTTGTTATAAAATTCATTTATAAGGTATCTTACTTTATTCTAGCTTTTAATTCATTTTTCCTACTGTGATGGATGAGCAGCCTTACCAGCATCCTTTGCTGTAAGTCATCACCTCGAACCCTCAAAGTGTATGGGCTCAGGCTTGTATTAGTTGAGAGTCTCAATCCGCACTGTTTCAAGATATGAACTCACACCAATGCTCCAGTAGGATGGTAGACTTGTCCTTGTCCTAGATCAGCTACCGTTTCATGCTCTCCCGGATCCCGGTCATCTTCAAGGTAGAAGCAAAGGCTAACCACAGAGTTGGATGGCTTGATGGGGTGTTCAGTGTAGTGTTCAGTGTGTAGGCAAGAGGTGTAACCAGTTTTCATCTTTAGACACCCTTCTCCACTGACTTGGACTTGCTTCTCTGTAGATTGGCTGGTTAGAGTATTTTTTGCTTGTTGCCATGCACTTCATACCATATATTTGTTTTCAGAATGCATCAAGTTGAAGCAGCTCACATCAGATGAAAGGAAATCAGGCGCCCGCAATTAAATGTCACAAAATCCAAACAATCTCATTATTAGTGATACCGAAATAAGACTTCCAGCACACCCAGGGAAACCATGAAATCCCGTATCCAGCTCTCCGAGGAAACCACAGCCAGTTATAATTTCGGAGGTAACTATCATAATAATACGAGCCAGCTCATTACTCAAACCCCATTCTCCGCTTGCTCCCATTCCTTCCATTCCTTGTGCAACTTGTCTTGGATCTCCCATTCTTTTACGAGCTTCTTGCTCTTGGCCTTGCTTACATCCTTCCCCTCGCCATCTGTCAGGGGTATGCCCCTATCGTCCCAACTGCCGTACAAGCCGTCTTCGACATTTGGAGGTTTGAACATCTCCGTTGGCGAAATTTTCCCCTTTTCTAGACGAGCGGCTTTTTTGGCCTTCTCGGCTTCGGCCGCCGCCGCTTTCTTGGCTGCTTTTGCAGAGGCAGCAGCGGCCTTTTCATCTCGGGCCCGAAGTAAAATATCAGGATTGACGAGCTTGACAAGAGCTCTGCCATCTGAGGGATTGGGATTCCGAGTAAGGCAACGTCGGTACATAGCAGTGAGTGGGTTCCTGACCTTCTTGGTCGTCCAGAGCGACTCCCAGCGGGGCGAGGTCCTCGTCTCGTAACTTATCACAGAGAGCAAGGATCTCCTTCGCCGAGGCCTGCTGGATGGCCAACTGCCTCACGCCGTCTCTAAATGCCGAAAGTGCGTTCAGGTATGGCATTAACATCATGTCCCGCTGAATGGATATGTAGGTTGTCAACGGCTGCAAAACATGGAATACAATCAAGTGAACTCACATCGACGCCCGCGGTCTGACCCTCTATCTCAGCTTCCCCCCAGCCGATGGTACTTCTAGTCACAGGTCCTTCCCCGAGTCCGAACATCCTCAGCATCTTGGTAACCCAGCCTGCAACCCTTTCAACGACGCCAACATTAATGTTTGATCGGCCACGCTGCAGATAGATATTCGTCCGAGAGATCAACTCCAGAAGGTGATCTAGAGCTTCCGGCGTGTTGAAGGAGTCGCACAGAGAGGCTCTGAAGGCATCTTGGGTCTCTGTTAAGCTGTAGTATTGAAAGTCTGAGTAAGTGGGAATGGGATCTAGCGGCGAAAGGCGCTTACCTGGCTGCGAGTTCCTTCTCCGGTTCGTTGTAGTGATGTTGCTGATCTGACGCGACGTTGCTGGAACGACTTTCGAGAACAAGAGCCCTCACTACGTTGAAGAAGTTCTATTAAAGTAGCGTAAGGCCCGACATAATCGATCAAGCAGACAGCACCGTATCGCTCACGTCAATCGCTGATTCCCGGGCCTTGACTTCGAGCATGGTGCTCTGCTTGAAATCCATAGGAGAGCTCCAAAGCTGACCAAGGAAAGCTAAACGTAGTTGACGTGCCGAATACATCTCCAGCGCATCCTAAGGGGAGATGAGTGAAACCGGAGCCGGGATTGAACAAAGAGCGACTTACTTGAACCGTAATGAAATTCTTGAGGCTCTTGCTCATCTTTAATCCCTCTATATGTAGATGGCCAGTGTGTAGAAAGTAGTTGACCCACTGGCGGCAATCATGATACGCCTGGAAGAACCTCCCGGTGAGTTAAGGTGTGGGACGGCAGGTAGAGAGCGTACCTCGGACTGAGCGATTTCGTTATCGTGATGGGGGAAGCAAAGATCGATCCCGCCAGAGTGTATGTCCATATTTTCACCCAAAATCTCGCTGGCCATGACAGAGCATTCAATATGCCAGCCGGGCCGACCTGGTCCCCAGGGCGACGGCCAAGCGGGTTCTCCCGGTTTAGAGGCCTTCCACAGAGCGAAATCGGAAGGGAAGCGCTTTGATGCACCTGTAGATAGAGCACCTGCAAAGGGGTAAAATTGATTGTTATGAATTCCCGTCAAGCTATGGTGCCAAAGATTAACATGCCTTCCCCTTCTTCCAGGGCCTCCTTATTCCCCTTTTTGCCGGGTTGTAGTTTGGCATAAAAGTGATTCCAGTCGCCCTCAGAGCTGTGAACACCGGGCTTAGGATTCCCTCCGTCAAAAGCCCTTGTATCGAAGTAAACACTCCCGTCCTCCGTAGCGTATCCATAGCCATTGTTTACAATTTGTTCGACGAATTGGACGATCTCGGGGACGTATTCGGTCACGCGAGTAATGGTATCCGCCGGGAGAATCCTAAGCCTAGACATATCGGAGTAGAAGGCAGATTCCCAGTGAGCCGCCAGACGACGAGAAATCGAAGGGTCTGTTAGGCTCGAGCCCAACTTCATTGGGAGTCACCGTTTAGCAAGAAGTGCGAGAAACCGGATGGGATATGCTTACCTTTTTATCTAGGTAGGGGGCAAGCACATCGCTGGCGGCATCGATCAAAGCCACCGCATGAGCCTGAGAAGTGTCTCCAGAGCTTAAGGCAGCTACGGCCTTGGCGATTCCTTCTTTCGCTTTCCGCTGAAGTTCCATCAGAAGTTTGTCAACGGTGCCCACGATTTGTATCCCTTACCAACGATGCGACATTCATTGTAAACTTTTCGTCGGCAGCCTTGACCTCGGACCACCACTTCTCGCTACTTGTTTCCTTGGCCAAAAGCTCTGACCACGCGGCGTCAATGTCAGCCGGGGAATCCGACTTTGGATGAGCAACCCCCTTGAGCTTGGAAGAGAAATAAGCACTCCATGCTTCGTTGGCTTGGGTAAGGAGGGATTCGGAGAGAGAAGTGAATGTGGTCCGAAGTTGGTCTAGGAGGTAGTTGTGGCGAGCTCGAATAATGATCTGTTGACTGCATTAATTCTCGAATACCACGCTAAAGGTTAACTACGATACCTTGTCGTCGATATCAGTTATGTTCATTACAAAATGGACATCATAGCCGAAGTAGTCGACGAGGATGCGGCGGACGATATCCTGTGACATGTAGTTTCTGAAGTCGGGAGTTCCGGGTTGGTGAATCAACAGCCATCCTAGAAGCTTGCAGTCACACTCACCGGGCATGACCAAGATGAGCTGCATCGTAGACGGTCGGTCCGCAGTTGTACCACTTGACTGCCTTGCCTTTGGCTGGGCGAAACTCCACCTGGGGGGACGGTTGGTGAACACGTCTATGCCAACTGGGTGATAAGACTTACCTTCTCCTTGGTGAGCGAGTTATAAACCTTGAGAACGGGTTGATCTGCCGAACTAGCTGATACGAGCGGGTCATACCACGTTGGCTTTGTGACTTTCTTGAGCTCTTGGGCCATGACGCCAAATTTTGGACGGAGAGGTGAATGGGAGAGAGGAGACCTTGATATACGTCGAGTGGGAAAGAAAGAAAGCGGCGACGATTTTATAAGCTGAAGACGCGGACGTCGAATGAGTCCATGTCCGTGCATCCACGTTGAGCCTTGACTCCAAACAATTAGTGCAGAGATTCACGCGAGCAAACGCCATACCGGAAGCTAGCGGAAGTGTAGAATGCTGACTAAGCTAAACTCCGCCCAAAATGTTGGGCCCGCCTGTACACAAGCGTCTCCTTCTTAGGTCCGAATGAGAGTTGTCCATGTAGGAGGCGCGGTGTGTACAGACCCGAAGAGTGAATTCGGCTCTTCAGTCATGAGGTGAGGCAGATGCCAACGGATCCTGCCAGGTCACGGGCCCTGAAGATCTGTATACATAATTTCCCGTGCCTTGAACGCACACGCCTCTCATCCATTCGCTCATGTCCCTCCTCTCCATTGTCCTCGACCCCATTCTGGGACCTTTGATCGCTTTTGGCGTTATTGTAAGCACGTTGAGCAACGAAATCACCATCTTTCTCGTTTGACACCGCTTTTAAAGGCTATAGTCCATTTTGTTCCGTTCTTCGTCGACCACTTTGGGTATCGCAAAAATGAGATTCCCGGACCTTTTCTCGCCCAGATTTCCGACCTCTGGCTTGCACAACAGGCCGCCCGCGGTAAACGTTCCGAGGCCGTTCACGAAGTACACAAGAAATTAGGTTCGCATCATTCCTTTCTTTTTTTTGGCCCATTTCGGGGATGACCACTGAAGCCGTTCGTCTCGCAAGGATCATTTGTGCGCATTGCCCCTAATCACATCAGTATAAGTGATCCAGACGCTTTGCAAGTCATCTATGCTGTACGCCTGTGATGTGATGATTGACGAACGCCAAGACGCTGACACCCATCTCCTTATGGTTTTCAGCACGGGAATGGCACCCTCAAGACTGAGTTTTATGATGCCTTCGTCTCTATCCGCCGAGTGAGTACAACCCTATTGCATTCGACTCGCCTAGCTCATGATTCTGCCTCCGCAATGCAGGGCCTCTTCAACACTCGGGATCGTGCTGAACACACCCGTAAGCGCAAGGTTATATCGCACATATTTTCTCCAAAGAACGTCCAAGACTTTGAACCCAATGTCCGATCCGCTATGGCCAAGCTCTTCCTTCAGTTGGACAAAATCATCGGTGCTCCAGAGGGTACCAGATCGTATCTTGGCACGAACTACTTCAGAAAGAAAAATGGCCGAGCATTCCTCGACATTCTTCCCTGGTTCAACTACGTCGCCTTTGATATTATCGGGGATCTGGTTTTCGGCGAGCCGTTTGGTATGATCGACGCCGCACGAGACGTGGCTGCAGTCGCTAAAGGGGGTGAGTCCTCCAACTTCCAAACCTCGTCTGGTAGTGCTTCAACCACCGTCTTCCCAAAAAATACAGGGGAGAAAGACGCCAGCCAATCTGGTGCAGAAGTGACATACATTCCTGCAATCCGAATTCTCAACGAGCGGGGCGACTTCAGTGCGACTCTAGGGACTATCCCACCTTGGGCCAGGTGAGCATGGCATCCAATCCGGAGTGGGTAGACCTTGCTCAAGAGTCCTTTTCAGGCCTTATGTCAAAAAGCTCCCTTGGTTTAAGAAGGGTGATAAAGCCACTCAAAACCTCGCAGGGGTGAGATATTTAATCTCTCGGTCCTCCGGTCTCGCACAGCGCAAGCTGACGCCGACTTCAGCTTGCCATCGCCGCTGTCAACCGCCGTCTAACTAACCCGACCGATCGAGTCGACCTTCTTACCCGCCTCCAGGAAGGAAAAGATGACAGTGGCCAACCTCTCGGCAAAGAAGAACTTACAGCGGAAGCACTGACCCAGTTGATCGCCGGCAGCGACACGACGTCAAAGTGAGACTGACCGGTTCTTCCTGCTCCCTGTGTCTGAACTCATTATTACTTTTTTTATCTAATAGCTCCTCGTGCGCTATCATCTACTATCTTGCTCGCTCTCCTCGCGCCCTGTCCAAACTCCAACAAGAACTAGACGAAGCTCTAGGAGAATCGAATGACATTCCTTGGTTCGAGCAATTGAAAAAGCTTCCCTATTTAGAAGCTTGCATCAATGAGGGACTTCGTGAGCAACATCGTTGTATCCCGTGGTTTCTTCACTAAATGTCTCGCTCCGGCTCTTCTTACTTAGGTCTTCACTCCACGTCATCCCTTGGGCTACCTCGCTCCGTTCCTGCGGGCGGCCTAACTGTTTGCGGGAAATTCTTCCCTGAGGGTGCAATTCTTTCTGTTCCTAGTTATACTCTTCATCGGCGGGAGGATGTCTGGGGCGACGATGCCGAGGAATACCGACCGGAACGATGGCTGGAACTTGACCAAACAGTCTTGCAGAAATCCTTTAACCCATTTTCCTTTGGTCCCCGAGCATGCGTAGGTGGGTCCATGAGCAACGATTCGCATCATTCTCGACGTGCTCTGACGTCGCGAGATCACTCTTCAGGCCGAAACCTTGCTTCGATGGAGTTGTTGGTTATCATCGCTTCATTTGTCAGGAAATACGACGTGATTCTCGAGTATCCTCGAGATCCGGTAGGCCCTCCCCTGTCTGTGGAGAGTGCGTTCAGATCGGCTGACCTTCCTCCCGGCACAGCTCGAGACTCGTGAAGGCTTCCTTCGCAAACCATTGGGCTGTGTTGTTGGCCTCAAGCAGAGGAATTAGAACTTTATCGAGATGCCTTAGTGGGCCTATAGCTGGAACGGTGCCCTGGGACGTAAGCCTCTCGTCACTTGGGTGCTGTGGCGATCGCAGATAGTCTGTTTGTTTGTCTCTCTTTCCCGCCCTTTTGTTGTACGCTTTGTACGTATAATGTCCAAGTACCGCGTCTTTCTCGGAGCCCCCGACGTGCCAACTGTTCTGAACGAGGTCTTGGAGGAATCAGCGGTAACGGTACCAGCATCCCGCAAATGGGCCAAATCGCAGGTTTCCTTCCCTCACGGAACTCCCCTTCCTCCGCGAATCGAATCTCAACCTCCGCTATCAGCACTGGGCAACAACACCACGGGCTTAGACATATCTCACGTATCGGGAGAAGCAGTCTCAAGTACCCAGCCAGATTCACCCCTTGACTCTGCTCGTGAGGGGCCGCCCACACCATCGCTCGATGACAACCGGTTCTTTCTTTTGCCTGAAAAGACGTTTCATGACGCAAGTCGGAGATTATCGAAACTCTATGCAGGGGTAATATTTGGCGATGGGGATAGGAGCAAAGAGAGTGGGAGTATACGTGAGTGCACCCGTTTTCGGAAGAACCCAATCGGTCTTACCAGCATGTCATAATAGCGGAGGCGGAAGGTGGATCTGCCCCATGGAACACCGCGGGATCGGACTTGGAATCACTTTATTCGTCAGGCGAAGAGAACGAGGTGGGCTCGGTGGTGCTTTCAGGACCAAGAGGGCGTCGAATATTGCCCCAAAGCCACCCAGGCGATGAAACCGAGGAATCTTTCCCTTCGAATGGCGATGAATCGACTCGGGGGGACGATGAGGAGGATTCATTCATGGAGGATGAGACAAATACCACCACTGAAGGTGACTCTATACGCCAGTTCCCAACCTTTCACTTTAACCTTCACAAATTGTCGTCGATCTCCTCTGTGACTGAGGCCGATGTACGAAGGCGAGAACGCCGGTTGGTGACATTACTAGTGGCCGTTTTGGAAGTGGAGGGACCTTCTGTAGTGACGACAAAATCTGGAGAAGAGATGGGGTTGTTGAAAATCATAATAGGCGATGAAACCGGGAGCGTGTCCAAGGTAGTTGTCTGGAGGGAGACGGCGCTAACGTGGGGTGGTGGAGAGGATCGACTTGGACCTGGGGCCATGCGCAAAGGCGACGTTGTTCTGCTCGAAAGTACGTTGTGATGAGCTATGAAGCGACGTACGTTGACAAATGGTTCCTGTTCGGGATTAGATGTCGCGGTCACATACGCGCCAGCTACAAAACCAACGCTGTCCGTGTCGCCAAACGAACGACCCAGCCTGACTATCTGTTATAGAACACTGCCGACTGAGCGAGCCGACCGGAGGTTTCGGCCTGACTTAAGGTTAGCTCGAACGGATGCAGCCATGCGAAGAGTTGCTGAAGTAGTGAAGTGGGTGGAAGGGGCAGCGAAACTCCGATGACTCGAGATGATCATGTACATGTACTGGTAGATAACTTGATGAACCAGCTGCACCTTGAGCTTAAAAGCGTGGTATCGACCGGTTGGCCGCCTCTATGGCTATAATGAGCACGTGGCCTTGACAAACGATAACGGAGCAAAGATTGCACACGGTTTCCTCGGTCAGAGTACTTCTTGTCTCCTTCTTCCCCTCGCCATCAATAGCAGCACCCCTGTCACTATACAGGATCTGCTCGACTGTAAAACGGGGTATATATTTCGAGGCTACGAACTCGTGGAAATCATTAAGGCGAGTCAAACGCCCTCGAAGCCAATATAAACGAATTTGGCTGTATTGGTCGCCTGTCTGACATACGGCGGACAGAAAGACCCATGTCAACTGTTGAACATCCCAATACGCAGACAGCTCCTGCAGACCTTCCTCCCAACGTGATCACTCTGCCTCAAACAGCACAACTCGAGGCACTATACACGATCATCCGGGACAAAAATACTCCAAGGTTAGTCGATGACCCCAGCGCTTCAGTCACTCCATCCACTACCGAGCGGGGAGAAAGAGATCCAGAAGGCATCACCCGTTGCTGATAACAAAATATGGGGGTTACTAGGGGTGAATTTATATTCTACAGCGATCGTATTATCCGACTTTTGGTGGAAGAAGGTGATCGCCATTTGATGCCGAGAGAGACGTCCAAGGTCGCTGATTTATTGTGCTGCGTTAGGGCTGAATCACTTGCCTGTGATTCCCAAGACTGTGGAGACGCCGACTGGTGCGACGTATGAAGGAGTGGCGTTTGAGGGACGGATTTGTGGTGTTTCGATCCTGAGAGCAGGCGAGGTGAGTGCTGGCTTGGTCTGAAGGGACGTGTCGAGACTGAAAACAAAGGATTAGGCTATGGAGGCTGGATTAAGGGATGTTTGCCGGAGCGTGCGGTTAGGTAAGATCTTGATTCAAAGGGATGAGGAGACGGGACTGCCCAAGCTATATTACGCGAAGGTAGGTGTGAATGGAAGATCGATGGTAGAGTGATTCTCTGAGTGAGATTGGTGTCAGTTGCCAGAAGACGTTGCTTCGCGCTACGTTCTCTTGCTGGATCCCATGCTGGGTGGGTGATGGTGGGGCCGGGCTGATCGGATGGGAATTGCTAACGGATGGGACGCAGCGACTGGAGGGTCTGCGATCAAGGCTGTGGAAGTGTTGAAGGAACACAAGGTGCCGGACGAACGCATCATATTTCTTAACCTTGTGAGTAGGATGTGGGAGTCATGGAACTGCGTTTTTGCTCATGGACTTGACCGTGGGTTTCGCTTAGATATCGTGTCCCGAGGGAATCCGAAAGTTCTGCGAAACGTTCCCAAAGTGCCGACTGATCACTGGGTGGATTGACAAGGGACTAAATGAGAAGGTAATACCCAGCGCGGTGTATTCCAGTCCGTGTTATAACTAATATTTCTTATGCAGCGATACATTATCCCCGGATTAGGAGACTTTGGTGAACGGAGGTAAGCGACGCGATAACGGAAGCCGGGGGCGGAGAAGCTAAATGGATGAGCCAGGTACACGATTTGAGGCTATGCAACAGACGACTGAAGAGTAAACTAGTCATGTGTGGAAATGGTTCGATACTGGGTGAATGCGGAATTGGCAGTATCCGAACGAATCCGAGGGAAATTTAGAAAAAATAAAATATACAAAAGTAGCTGTGGGATATTTAGTCTTACTTCTACTCTACCCCTTCACAATCACCCCAAGTTACACATCACACACCATCCCATCCATTCCATCCCACCCATCCCTTTAAAAGTCAAGTGAGAGCTTGGAGAGGTATGTCTGATTCTTTTCCTCAATTCCAACAGTCATCCGCCCTCTTCTTCTCCCCCACCGCCGACGACGCTGACGACGAGGCTCAACCGTTCTCTCCATCAACAGCCTCGTCTTCTTCCCTCAACCCGCCAACAATGTTCCCAAAACTCGCCTCTGGCATCCTCAGAGGAGACGTATCCCGTGCCGCTCTCTCTCAATCTCAAAACTCTCAATTCCGCACCGTCCTCCAGTTCTCTCCGTCCTATCCACCTTCCCCGTTACCCCCAGCCACCCCCTTGCAACCCAACTCCCTCCTCGCCAACACCAATGGCGCTGCTTCAGGCTCTTCAGACGGCAGCAGCAGGGCAGGAGGCTCCAGAAACAACAAATTCAGCGAAGGCTATCCAGTGCGTCAATATTCTCCCTCAGTTAGTATTGAAATATCTGAACCCCACATTTCCCTCTAGGGCCTTCGTGCAGCTACCCAAGCCAACTCTTTCCTCACCTCGTACGACTCTCCATCCATCATTGGCGACGAAACAGAAGAGCTCGACCTTGGGCCACGATCAAATGATACCGTATCCGCCCTCTTCATTTCCCGCACCATCCAGCACCGCGAGCAACGTCTCCGCAGGCGCAACAGCATGGCACTCGGCTTCATTGGCCCAACCGTCATGGAGCGTGCCCAGTCCTTTGGCATCGTCACCGCCGTCAAACAACACGTCCGTCAACAGCACGCCTTTGCCGCGCCCATCCGTCCATCCCCACTGTCCTCTCAGCAATCTCAGCCCTCGGCATCTCAGGAGAAGAGGCTCGCAGTCACTTCTCATGCACTCGATAAACGCTCCGAATCATCCTTAGCGACCAGCTACCTATCCATCCCAACTGGCGTCGTTGATCTCCCTCCCTCACTTCTTCGTCCTCCGGACGTAGAAGCCGACGCTCACGCAAAACGCGCAGCCATCGACTCGGCAGCCTTGAAAGCTTGGGAAGAAGCCCTGCACACCGCCAGGATCTCCAAGGATAAGGCGACGGTGCACCAAATGGTCAAGGCTTTCCTCCAGGAATCATCCCGCATCCACCCCGACGAGGCCCAATACAATCTCCTCCTTCGTGCTCTCGCAGAGACTCGGTCGATCGGTGACCCTATTATCCTCTCGCTCGAGCTCTACAACGACCTCATCGCGCGCGGTTTAGTCCCCACCGTCCGTATTTATCAACGCATCATCAGCCTCCTCTGCTACCGCGACGACGAAGTCCACAGGGCGATTGCGGAACTCGAGGAATCCTTAGAGACCAAGTACCTCACCCAACCTTCGTCCAATTCAGTCAGGGCCGACAAGACCAAGATTGCTCAGCTGAGGAGCGAAAATAACTTCCGATCGGCCTTGCAATTGTTCTACGCGGCAACTTCGGGTCTCCATCTCAAGTTCAGCACCCGTCTCTGTAACTTGTTGCTTGCGTCCTGTTCGCACTACAAGGATGTCGACGCTGCCGAGCGTATCTTCGGTCACCTCGAACACCAGACGGAATGGGAGCGTGCCCCCGACACATCCAGCTATGCCAAACTTATCCGCGCCTACGAGTCCGTCAACGACGTCGCCAAAGCCCGCGAAGTTTTCCAAAGGTATCGGGACGCCTCCAAGGATAGAAAGGCCATGAAACTCGGCGATGTTTCGGCCACTGCTCCATGGCATGCCATGATGAGCGCGTTCTTCAGAGGCGGGATGCCCGAGGAAGCCGTCGCTCTTCTGGAAGAGATGATGGCCAGCGCCGACAGCAGCAGGAACGGGATGCCCCCAACCGCACCTCCTCCCAACCCGGGAACATACTCTACGATCATTAAAGGTTTCTGTGAGGCTGGAGACGTAGCTTCAGCTTGCAAGTGGTTCGACCAGCTCCTCGCCGCCGAACAGTCTGCAGTCTCAGACGAGTCCGCGAACGAGGAGTCCGACGATGACGGCCTGTCCGAGAGCTCTCTCCAAAGTATCTCTGCCTTCTCACCTCTCCCACCCACACGCCAAGCTTGGACGGATCTATTACACGCGCTTCACAAAGCAAACGATATTCGCGCCTTTGCACGCTACTATCGTCTTTTGGAGGTTCGGAGCATGAAAGACAGAATTCACGAATGGCCGCTCCCATACCTCTCGCTGTTCGCCGACCTTACCAAACGCACTGTCGAGTCCTTGGCATCGTCCGAACCGCAGGTCGATGCACTCCTCGAATCTCTCGTCTCTTCCCTTCGCACTCCAGCAGCATTCTCCCGACCAACTGTCCGCCCCGCTGTTCTTCAAGTGTTTGACGTCCTCGCTAGCAACGGGCGTTTCACATTGGCAATGAGAACCGTTGGGGATCTCGTAGTCCGCCTGAACGACCCGATCCTGGCAGACACCGCCCAAGTCCGCCACATCCGTCAGTGGCTTCCCAGTATCCTTAAATCAACACAGCGTGCCGTCCTACTCGCCCACCCCGACGAACTCGCCGTGCGCAAACTGCTTGATCTGGCCAATCTCGCCACCTCATTCGGCATTCCCCCAATACCCGAGTTCATGGTCCCAGCCCTTGTCACCGCTTATTCTCGCGAAGGACTCCTCGCTGTGCGGGATGCGGTTTCCGATCATGGAGAATGGTTGCTCTTGACCCAAGTCTTCGCCCAGCATTATCGCTCTCGCAAGCCAGATGAACGTGTTTCCCGTCAGTACCAGTCGTTTGTTACGGGTCTTGGCGAGCTCGTTGCACGGAATACCTTCACCCATGCAGTCAAGGAGCAGATGGCGGCGCTTGTGGGCGAACGTCTCGCAGAGAGCGGAGGCATCTTTTCGGAGGAAGAGACAGTTGCCATGTTAGCCCCATTCGGAGCAGCCACTCTAGCTCAGTATACCTCTACGACGGCAGCTTCGGCGTCCGATCCTGACTCCTCGCCCGAACTCACGAGGGCCAGCTCTGTAATACCTTCCCCCGACTCTGCATCTTTCGCTCCACTTCCACAGTCTCCGATTCGCGTTGGCGAGAGCATCACTCGATTCTTGGACGACTTCTGTCTCCCCGAATACAAGGGCATCACCCCCATCGAGTCTTATAACCGCTATATCTCATCCATTCAGAACGGTTTGCACCCTGCACCCGCGACTACAGCGCAGTACGTTACCATCCTGTCCAAGCACGGTCTGTACGAACAGGCAAAGCACGTCTATGCATCATCGCAGCCTCTTCTAGAGGCCATTGCGTACGACAAGCCATGGCAAGCTCAAAGTTGGTTCCAGATCGAGGACGGAATGATGCAAGCAGCTGCGATCGCCGGCGATGTTGTCACCAGCAATGTACACCGTCAGCGAATCATCGAGCAACGGGGAGCGCCTTCCGCAGCGTCATACGCCGCCCTCATTATCGCAAGCAAAACGATGACGGACGACGCGACGGTCGCTAGCAACCTCTTTGCTGAGTCCCAGAGTCTGGGCGTCAAAGCACACACCTACCTCTACAACGTCGTCATTTCAGCCCTATCCCGTGCCCGTCGCGCCGACGAGGCGCTCACCCTCTTTGCCAAGATGAAGGAGGAAGGTGTACGCTGGAGTTCGGTCACATACGGTGCCCTTATTGGAGCGTGCACTCGCATTGGTGACGAACAAACTGCCAAGTATCTGTTTGAGGAGATGCTCGTCCAGCCAGGGATGAAGCCCCGCGTCCCTCCTTTCAACACCATGATCCAGATGTATGTACAGATCAAACCAGACCGCGAGCAGGCCCTACTATACTATCAAAAAATGTTGTCAAGGAGGATCCGTCCGACGGCGCATACCTACAAAGTGAGTGAACCTTGTCACTTTTCAGCGAGATTTGTTCTAACGTCTAACCTCGTTCCATCCGTAGCTTCTCATGGATTGTTACGGAACTATAGAGCCCGTTAATCTGGTAGAGATGGAAAAGGTTTTCAGGCAACTCGAACACGATCACAGTGTTCAAGTTGGTGGACCCCACTTCGCAAGTCTCATCAACGCATACGGTTGCGTCGCAAAGGATCTCGATAAGGCAATCGGAGTTTTTGAGTCCATCGCGAACAAGCCTTACGTCAGGAATGCGTCTCCTTCCACCGTTCGCCTCCCAGACCCGGTTTGCTACGAAGCCCTTATTAACGTCTTCGTCAGTCATCGCCGCCCTGATCTCGTTCGCCAGTACCTCGAACGTCTTCGGGTCAGTCACGTACACATGACTGCATACGTGGCGAACCTCGTAATCAAAAGCTTGGCTCAGTGTGGTGACATGGAGGGTGCACGGTCGTTGTTCGAGAGTCTTGACGATCCTCCAAGTGGGCTCGCCGGCCACGTTCGTCACGGCCATGGAATGGAGGACGGAGAGATTGAAGTTCAAAGTCATGATGACGGACCGGTGTATCGTGAGGTGCGTACTTCATACCCTACTTCCTAGTTGCATTACTGACTCTCGTGGGCCAGCCCTCGACTTGGGAAGCCATGGTGCGAGCTGAACTAGGCGCTGGTGAGCGCGAGAGAGCACAGAATCTCTTCCGTCGCATGGAAGCTAGGTACGCTTTCCGATTCAAGATAATTGAAGATCTTGATTTGAACTAAACATGATATGGCGCAGATTCTATCCCGAACTTGTCCTTCAAAGGGTTCGAGCGTTGGTATATCCCCTGGAAGACTACACTGGTGCCCTCGCTTAACCCGGCAGCCTTCTGAACTCTTTTTTTGGAATCGTCGATTATTTTGCTTTACTGACCGTCATTTTATTCTCCTTTGTCACCGCTTGGAGGTCTACCTCCAAACGGCACTTTCATATTCTACAAATTTCTGCCTTGTAAATGGTTTCGTCACGTTCTAGGGTTTGGTATTTCGTCACTGTATTTCTACCGCTTTATTTGGTTTTGTCTTAGTATTCAAGGATCTCGAATGTGAAAAATAACGATAGATTCCATGATCAGGATGGGGTTTTAGTATTTACACTAGGTC
Source organism: Tulasnella sp. 424 (assembly GCA_019633425.1). Classification (NCBI taxonomy): domain Eukaryota; kingdom Fungi; phylum Basidiomycota; class Agaricomycetes; order Cantharellales; family Tulasnellaceae; genus Tulasnella; species Tulasnella sp. 424. The sequence continues at coordinate 168,209 of WSUB01000077.1, read as the reverse complement.
GACGTATTCTCAAAATCTTCCTTGGGGTCAAGATGGATTGTTCTTCCATCATCTGTAATAACTTTGAAACGCACTTCATCGACGAGCAATAAGTTTAAATCCGTTCTAGACCATGGGAATCGGGACGTACATATCGTGAATGGCGCTCCTTTCTCGCGGCGGATGCTGGTGAAATATAGCGTGCCGGCCCCTGGTTGAGGATGAACCAGATGAGGGCCGATAATGACTGAATACGCTCGAGTCCCTTACCTTTTGATCCCACTACTCGTAGTGATACATCTATCTGTCCCTTTGGCATGTTAATCTAACGCGGTGGAAAAGACATTACGACGGATCCAGGTGACAGAGCTCTGAGCCGGGACACACCTGCCCGTTGACCCATGGTTGATTGAGCATCCACCAGACCGGCTCAAGGGTAAGGCCATTTCCTAGAGCTTCTATAAGCTCTGGATTTTGACTCCGCTTGGTTTTTAGAATGCACTGGCGCACAATGGAAGCGGAGAGGCGCTCTTGATTGGCGGTGTAGATGAGAAATGCCGCCCATAACGACACTGCGCCTACGCCCAAAGCAAAGTATAATGGTTTTCGACTCTGAAAAAAGTGACAGTGTTGGTATCCATTTTTCACAAAGAAGGAGTGCGTCGTCTCACTTTGATTTCCGGGAGTTCCCGAGTCGTTTTTAGTTTGGGTCGGTCATAGCGTGCACGGGGCTTTGCGACCGAATCGAAGGACGTGGACTGCGCTTCTTGCTTGACCCCATAGGTTGAAGGATGAGGAATTCCCGGGGCATATAAAGGTTTTGATACTGATCCAAATGTGCTGAAGCGTCCTGGATTTGGAGGTGGGGGAACTTTGAGCTCTTTTCGGATGAGACGAAATGAAGAGAACGACATGGTAGTAGCGCGGAGAGGAGTGAGAGCAGAAAGAAAGTGACGATTCAAGGGATTCATTTTGTAATCGTTTCCCGGATGTCTGGCGTCTTAAGTAGTCGGTGGTGAGAGAGATCTGGATGACGGGAGAGCGGAAGAAGCACGGCGTATCGACTGGACGTCGAAAACCAAACACTCGCTCTTCGGCCAACTTCGGAACAGCAGCAAACATGTGAACCGTTGATCAGGCTCTGTGACCAGCATTATACAGGAATCTATAAGTAGAGGACGTCTCCCACATGGAGTCCTCGTCGTCGATGAACTGGAAAGAGGCCTTGGCCTGAGTGCGGCAATTTCCGTTCTCCGGCTCGTCCGCGGCGTTTTGGCAGAATGTCGGCCTCGACATCTACACACACTCTCCAACGGGAATCTACCCATTGGTTCCTCTAAGAATGCCATTGGTTAGACGCGGATGTGCCTGGTGACTCTGGGCAGCTCTGCTGACTCCTACGGCACAATCCATTCGGCCGCTGGCTAACGACCACCAATCCGATAACGCTCCCATTGAATTAGTCCCATCACGTGTGACGATGTCATGCTATTTACGGCGTCTGGAACGTTGCTCGTTAGATCCATCACGAACAGATCGTGCCGGCGTGGAGGATGTACAAAGCATCCACCGGCCCGTTCTTTCCACCTGTACCGTTGTACGCTCTTGCAGCTATTAATGCTCACACGGAGTGGTCGCTTTGTCACAGTCATACCATACCTTGCATCAATGATGTCCTTTGATCGTCGCATTTTCCGTCCATTTGCCTGCGCCAAGTGAAATCCCGGCATTTTAATGATTACGCTGGACATTACTGCTACTCTTTCCACTAGCCTCGTAGGACTTGAACCTTTTTGGAATCGATCTATTAGTATTGTCTTGATGCAGACATTGATGTTGGAGGAACAGTGCCCTTGAGCGCTGGTGTGTGTTGTCCACCGCTGACTAAGCCATTCGGGTGGAATGCGAGTTTGAACCGCCTACGTCGTCACGAGTGACCATACCCGCCGTCACCCTCAGTCACGAATATCAAAGGAAATGGACGACGCATCACATCCACAATCCTCATCCCAACATCATGACCAACACCTTCAACCAAACGCTCATCAAGCCGCCACTTCTTCCCCTATCGCCAAACGCAAACCAGGCAGACCAATCGAAGAGACGGACAACCGCGAGCTTGAGCTAAAACGGGAGAAGGCGAGGGAGCGCCAAAGGAGGAAGAGAGCGAGAGATAAGATGATGTTGATGCAGAAAGATGGAGACCTCGTCGCTGGGGTGCCGATGGAGGAGCAGCCACAAACGCATAACCTCGTCTCAGCGAGCTCTCAACCATCCGTTGTCCCCCAAGTATCGATCCCAAGTTCCTCCCAGCCGCCCCCTTCTCAGCCACCTCCCTCTCAACCTATGCCCATGCCAATACAGGTACAAGAGCCTGTACCTCCGCCTCCCCAAGTACTCGCTCCCCCAATCAACTTGCCACACCCCCAAAGCAGCGTGGTTACTAATAACACCCAGAACGTCGCCGGTCCTAGTAGCCTGCTAGTACCAGTTCCAGAAGACCCAAGACCGGTGTCCGAAGAAGATATGAAACGCGAAAAGGTTAGGCGAGCTGCGAGGGAACGCCAGAGGAAGCATAGGGCTCTCCTAAAAGCTAAACGAATGTCGGCGATGGACGACATCAACCAGCTTCCGCCTCCTCCCGGCTACTCCCATGCTCATCCACAGCACGCTCATCACCCTGCCGGCCATGGCCCTCCTCATCCGCATTTGCTTCTCGCTCAAGAGCAAATGTTATATCAAGACCAAGTTGCGGCAGCCGCGTTGCAAGCTCAAGCAGCGCAGGCTCAAATTCTGGCCGAGGCCCGATCAGGAGTGCTAAACAATCAGATGATACCAGCTCAGCAACAGCCTCTCCCACCGCCTGCTCAGAACCCTTCCTCGGTGACCCCGGGACCTGCTGTTCCAACTGTGCAACAACCCCCACCTTCTGGAGCACCGGCCCCAGGTGGCAGCCCCGGCGAGACATTCGCAAGCTACATGATGCTTGCTTTCTCTTGCGCCCCCATGCTGAAGGCGCACGTCATGGCCACAATGGGCATGTCGGATGGAGACTTGCATGCTGTTCAGCAGCTCATTGCTTCGGCTTGGGATCAGTGGAATCACATGGTAAGCTTCACATCCCCGCACCTCCGTTACAGATACTTACTTCCTTTCGATGATCAGAGGCATCTGCCCTCTCATCAACCAGCGAACGGTGTCCCAGCCCAAGGGTCTGCCGAGCATGTGCCTTTCACTGAAGGTTCCGCGACACCCGCCACCGCAGGACCGGCCCCAACGCCTGTCGAGTATTTCCGTGAAAGATTTCAACGTACAATGGCGCAACCTTCGCCTTACCAAAATCAAGCGGGGGGTCCAGCTCATTCATCGTCTCCCTCACCCAAAAGATCTCGACGATCGCGGGGTGAGCGCGGGGAAACGATGTCCAACCTCCTGCGACCCATAGCCGATGGCAGGGGAGATGCCGTCGGGGAAAGCGACGGGGACGATGAGGAAATGCGAGATGTTAATCAGCCCTACTCTGGTATGAATCCTAGTGGACACTGATTGGCAAGTGGTATGAAAAGTGTTTTAAATTCTCCGTTGAGATACTATGAACGGTTCTGTAATATGTAACGTTAATGGTGATTATGTTGTCGATGACAAGGGAGCGGACTAAAAACGCGAATGAGAGCGGACGACAGAATAGACCAGAAAGCGAAGCTAGCCCAGCCTATCAGATATATCTGAATTGGTAAAGATTGACCGGTAAGCGTCTTGTTTGACACGCTCATCTTTGATCATTCTTTTTGGCATTCGTCAGCGGCGAATGAAACCACCATGGGTATAATTTCCGACTTGCCTCGCATCCTTTCTCGCATCTTCTCCTTCGACGCCAACCACTGCTTGCGGCGTTTTCGCTTCGATCACCTGAGACAAAAGCTGAGCGACGTGGCTTTGTGGTTGAAGGTTCAGCGCGAGCTTACGTAGTGATTATCACAATGAGGACAGTACTCGTCGCTCTCCTCGAAGACGTTCATATCCTTTCGGAACGCCTTCTTGCATTTCTTGCAGATAAAGGTCATTTCGTTTGTTTTGCGTAACGTGTGATCAGAAACCTCAGCATGGCATTCAGGACAGTCAAACCACTTCTGGCAACAAGGTGCTCTGATAGACACTTGAGCGTTAAGGATGTGCTTGCTATAATAGAATCTTTGAATGCTCTGCAGTGTTTTAACTCGGCTGAACAGCGGACTCACCACATTGCCTTGTGAGTGGAATGGGGATTAGCGGAGAAATGCGGTGAATCCCAATGTCAAAGGATGCTTATGTCAGCTGATGGTCGACGTTGCTAGGCCGTTGCCCAAGAGACGCGTTGAGAGTGGTGGCGACGGGAGAGAAGAGAATTCTAGCGATGGGTTTGGAAGGAGAGAGACAGACAATTTCATTCTGATTACTCAAGCTCAACGTGCCACGGCTCCCGAACGGCCATTCCACCTCGCCGCATCCCCCCAATCTACAATCATCTCTCCGTTGACTGGCTCGACATCATCTTCACCATCGGCCCTGCCCATCGTCGCTCGTTTCAGTGCCCACCACTCGTTTATCTCGTTAGCTTCCAGACCCTTGGGTTCTTGGCAACCCTCACCCTGAAAAAACGCGGACATAACGGTTCAAGAACCCGCCGCCGCAATCTCCCCTCGTGCTCGAGAAGAACAAGTTGGAATATCGACCGACCGACTGCCCGCCCTCCCCCCCTCGTGTCCCCCCGTTTCCGGCACTCAAGGCCTCCTCCCATCATCCGCTCTCCCTCATCTGTACTACTGTTGTACATCCATATCCAACGACCAGAGACGACCTACACGACGCATAATCCAGAATGGGCTACGGATTCGGCTCATTCGAACCGCTCTGCAGAACGGTCCCAAGTTATCCTCACTGCAATCTCTTCCTCCGTCAAGTGAGTGATATACTACCCCCCTTGTAGCGTCCTCCTCCCTTGGGGGGGCGCCGTCATTTTTCAAACCTCGATCGTTGATGTTGGTTTCCGCAACTCCCTGCGAACTTGCTTAGCTCAATTCCAAGGCTCCACAAACATTAAGAGAGCCCAGCCTCAACATTGCAGGCGTCGGCGTAAACCCTCAGTGTGCCATTTTAAGAGTCGGTGATGGCAGGTTGGGCAACATTGGCAATATCATTGCATGCGGCCTTTCATTCTTTGTCGTCCTGGCTCTCATTCTGCGAGCCTCAAAGCGGAAGGCAGCTGTTGGTGCGTTATGAACCGCCTTCATCATTCTGCCACCAATAACCACTGATTCGCTACTAGGTCTTGTCGAGTTCCGACTCTTCCTGTCCATGTATGCCCTCTCCCTCATCTTCCAAATTCTGACTACAGGATCCTTCCTGCGACAAACCTCGACCGCCCTCGTCGTTCTTACTGCGATACATCTGGGCATCGTCGCTGCTCTCGGCTGGGCTCTTATCGCAAATGGTCTCGTTAGTTTGCAGTGGGTCGAGGATGGCACCATCAGCAGTCTTGCAGTGAGTAGTTTCATCGTAGTCACGCAGCCTAGCAAACTAATTCGTTATAACAGCCTTTCTGGGGCCTCACGATTGCCTTTTTTGTTGCAACACTTTACATTTCCCTGGACACTGCTTTTGGGTGGACCAGTGCATTTGGCCCGTCAAATCCCCCTATCGCCCAGAAGAACATCGCTCTTTTTGTTTTAACCTCCATCTGGCCTGCCGCGTAAGACGCCTCCTAATTCTTGCATAGTACTGGACTTGACTCTGTTCCTTTTTAGAGCTGCGGCTATCTTTTTGATTATCATGATGGTGGTGATCCTGCGCATTTTGCGAGAGCGCCGTCCAGTGGGTTAGTGACCGAGGTTTAACGAATCCCCGGACCACAGTTGACATCATTGAACAAATTCACAGGGTTCTACATTTCAGCTTTCCTTCTGTTTGCCGTGGCGCAAGTCATTTACTTTGCGGTATCCCGGTACATCTGCACTGTAAGTCGATGTCGATTCTCGGGACTCGAACGCGCCGACGTCTGACCGAAGTAATCCCGCGCTGCAGGCCTCCAAAGCCAAGGTGGATGGATCTCTAATAGCCACAGTTCTCGAAACCGGATCTATAGTCATGCTTTTCGTCGGGTGGAAGAGTATCACAGAAGGTCGGTGGATAACGTCGATTTGGAATTTTGCCTCGATGACTGACGTTTCCGTGTTGGTTTAGAATCATGGGAAGAACCTTGGTACTCAAACTAAACCAGTCTCACGCCTAGGCTCTATGTATTTTGTTTCTTTTCTTCTCTCGCGCCAGTTACTTCCGTACACTGTTCACTATTGGCTTATCGCTGCGTGCTTTGCTGTTTCCGAGAAATACGCTTGCGCTACTTCAGACGAAGCCACCCACGTTGTTTGCAGACGACAGCAATCGACTCATGATGCACTAACGACTACGTATACACCCTCACCCGGACACTGAGCGGACTTCCCATTTTGATACACTCCCGTTTTGTGGTTTTCTTTCCAGATTTCGAGCGCATTTTGTTCCCCAGTTAGTATATTGAACGCTACTGTTGGTTTTGCTCTAGATACGAAATTTAACACCTTAGATGCAAAGGGCGAAAGCTTGAGAGTCTGCGAGTCTGAGACACGAGACGGTTGTTTTCCTACCCAAAGGGGGGATTCGAAAGAGAGAAGTCGCACGTACGTAGTTGGTACCATCTCGGTTTCCCCTTCCACTCCATCTCCCCACCCTTCCATGGACCAACAACTGTCGGATGCAACAGGCTCGCGCGACTACAGAAACCCTGGGCTGGAGTACATCGTTGACTCAGGAGGGCCTGACCATCGCCCGTTGGACCTAGCGTACGACTCTGCGGTGATTCTCGAAGACCACCTCCGCCGATTCTGGGAAGGGCAAATCAAAGCAGCTGAGGAGGAGTCCTTTGATTTCAAGCATCCTACGTTGCCCCTCGCTAGGATCAAAAAGGTGATGAAGAGCGACCCAGACGTCAAGGTAAGCCGAGGGAGAACAGGCCGTGCGATAACACAGAGCAAAATCCCGCTAACTGCTCATTGGTCGATCTTGGGCAAACAGATGATTGGATCTGACGGTACGCTCGGCCTGCATAATACACTCGTTGCGACTGTGTGACTTACGGCTGACGTTCTGCTGCTGTCTATGACACTCCCTAGCACCGATCCTGTTTGCAAAAGCTTGCGAAAGTCAGTGGGTTTACCAGGCTTCCGAGGACCGCTTTATCTCACCCATGTGTAACCTGCCCTTCTCTACAGTGTTCATCGCTGAGGTTACCTCTCGGGCTTGGCTTGTGGCATCGGCACATAAACGTCGGACGTTGTCACGGGCTGACATTGCCAAAGCTATCGCAAAATCAGATCAATTCGATTTTCTTATCGACATTGTACCTAGGGAGCTCGCTCATGAGAAAGGAAGGAGTGGAGCCCGACACAGGCTTGGTGAGGGACATGGGGAGGAGGAACACGATATTGAACAAGATCTAGAGGGTGGTGAGGAAGCCGAAGAAGCCGAAATGGATGCGGCTGAAGAGATTGACCATGAGATTCAGTCGACTTGAAATCATAAGTCCTTGCGTAGCATTAGCATCACGTGTCGATACCTTGTTTGAATTACGTATGTCGCAGGTCGGCAGCAACGTGTTTCTTCGATTCAGAGGCGAACCCCATCCACCCAAATTCGAAGTCGGCCGCTAGTTATTTAGGGCCGAAATGCGATAACGGGACTTGTTCGCACTACTGTATGATCAAAGGTGCGACCTTGGGATCGCCACAACTCCATCAAGAAAGCTGCCGCTGCATGCACTCGAATTTAAAGCTGCTTGAGACTTGCGCCTACCTAGTCATAAGTACCGTAATGACACCTTAGGGGAAATGCTCTCACAGTCGGACGCATTGAGGATATCTGGTCGTAGACCCGCTTCCTGAGCAAAATTTCTTTCGCTCGTCGTTCTTCAGGGGGATAGTACCAAGCAAACATTGTCCTAAAATAGCTGACCTGGTTTTGATTCGGCAAACCCCGATTTTGGGGCCTCTTCTTCGTGTGATTGGAGGGGCGTCTATCCATGGTCTCCTTTCTATAATCTGGAGGCATCGACGGGGTCCAGAGTGAATGAATTTGGTATGACACAGCATGCTCCCGTACTTCCACGGAGTTCTGTGGAATCACTGGTTTGGTAGCTCGAACTCTCGCGTAACGACCTCCAATACCCTCCAACACTGCCTCTTCATCATTTGTGGGTGTCTTGTGGTCGGGCCACGGCGTTCACAAGCGACCGTCAAATCGTTCTCAACCATGGCCATGTATTTGTTTACGCTTCCGGTTCGAGATCCTTCCGCGGGTACTAAAGATAGAAGCACCAGAACCTGTAGCAAGCCACTAGATGGATGTCATGGCAATTTGTTGGGGGAGCAATAGGTTGCAGGCGCGTATATATCAGGCAAAGGCAAAGGATACAACAATACAAATATTACGGATCAAAACTCTTGTCATAGCATGAAGTCACTAGGTAGAATCATTATGAAACTCGAACTCGAGCCTAAGACTGGACGTGTCATAGTAGGGCACAAGAGGCCGCTTGTTCGTTTCAACAGTCTGACGAAACTTATGGAGCTGCGAGAACAATCTTCATGAAATCATCGTAGTTTATTTGTATCCATCCATCGTGATCTTGGTCTTGTCTGCAAAATTGGTGGGTGTCAGATACTCGGAGACATAAGGTGCTAGAGGTCGACCAACTTCTGGAATGCCTCGGTGAGAGTTTTAACGGCGACGCATGCACGAACAAACCGATCGAAGTTGATCCCTCCAGGTGCGCCGTATGCGTTTGGGAACGATGCTACGCAATAGCGTAAGCGTGTAGGAACTGCCAATAAGCCTCAGTTCGGAACACTTACAGTACTTCTGCTCGACCAAAGAAAGTATTGTGGGACTCAGAGTATACCCGAATTGTCGAAGAGCGGCTGCAAGCTCGGTTCCATCAATAGAGCCGCTTTGATCTCGGTCAAAGTGGCGGAAGACTTTCTGCCAATCGGCGATATACCTGAGCCATGTGGATCAGATCTAGCACGAGGTATTAAGGTTTGATGCAGACGAGGATACGCACTTCCAGAGTCCAACAAATTCTTGGAAGGAAATGGTGCCAGATCGGTCAGTCTAGACGAGATGAAGTCATTAGATCGTTAGGCGCCCGAATATTCTAGAAAAGCATACATCGAACAGCCCCATCAACATGCGGACTGTGTCCCTATCAAATGCTGTAGATAAGGTAGAAAGGTCAATATTGTCGGTTGACTCTTGGGATCATCGACACTCACGGGTCCAGTCGCCATTGACGAGTGCCTTGCTGAGTTCGTCCGGCGTGATAGCACCTGAGGCGAGCACTTAGCCCAATCAGAAAAATCCAGGGCGTATGCAAAGACATACCTGAGCTGCAAGGTAGAAGTAAGACCAGGAGTGACTAGGTCGTAAAGCCAAAGGAACTCACCCATCATTGTCAACGCTCTGGAAATAAGCCCAGCTAGGGCGAAAGAATATCTATAAGAAATCAAGCTGCGCAAAGCGATCCTAATTTGCTTACAGTTGTTGGTCTGCTCCTGGAGGAGGTCCTTTGGGCCGCCCGTATTGATAAGCCTGGCCAGGGGGATTTGATGGCGGACGACCGCCATATTGGGAGGGGCCGCGAGTGGGGCCACGGCTAGCGGCGGGAGGAGGGGGGGCTGGGTTTGAGCGACGGTAGAAGGACATTGAAGAGAAGCTGATGCGGTGGTCAAGAGGGAGCGAGGAGAGTGGTGGTGGGTGGTTTTAAGGGGTTCGGTATTCAACCACGTGACCGGGGGAGACAACAGCAGCTTCGGCACATAGCATTTCTTGGAGTCCGGCACTGGATGCGTCACTCGTCTACATTCTATACAGGACGGGAAAAGTCGGTATGGAACTACTTGCATTCTATTTTTACAATTTCTCACGTCGTCCACTTTAATTTCCTACCGTTCACATAGCCGATGCTCGTCACAAGGTCCAGCACCTTTCAGACCGACGGCATCCACCACCTATGTCGCATGACTCATTGAGCCCACAAGGTTTAAAGATATATGTCTGTCTCCTAAAATCTGACACCATTTTATAGTTAAGCGCCTCCTTCCTTCTTTGGTATCTGTTCGCCTTCCATGCATCGAACGTCGGCTATTCGCGAACGAGAACGCACAGATCGGGCTTTCCGTTGTTATTATCGGAACGAAGACATTCTCGAGATCGCATCTCGCTGTTTTATTTCGACTTGGAGGACCGGGACGGGTCGGCCCCATTCCTGACCCACGCTGAGGAACGGATCTGTTCGTGCTTGCCTGACCCTCGTACTCTCGGGACGTGTGTGAAAAGAATTGTATTGCGGGCAGGGGATTAGTCCGAGTCCCAAACAGCATCTAATGATCACTCTAGAATGGCTTGTCGCTTGCTGGTGTGTTGTCCTCCCAATACCAGCCAAGCTGCATTGAAGCCAAGTTAGGTGTGCTCTAGGGTAAGATCCAATGCGAGAGACTGCTTACGGCAGGGACTTTTACAAGGACGTCATTCTTGAATAATGGTGTCGCCGACATGAGCAAAGCAACGGCTACTCCGGCACCGGCTAGAAAACGAAACGCAACGAGCTCAGAATTAGTCGTCCTTGATGCCTTTGGGTAATGCACCTACCTCCCCACAAGCCTAGAGATGGAACCCATCGCTGAGCGCCCTGTTGTGGCAAGACAAAGTGATGAGTGAATCCAGTTCCGGAGTCGGCGAATAACTATCGGGCAAGTTCGGTTGGGAATGAGAGCAAGACTTACTCTCACAGTGAAGGTACCAAAGTGACTGGTTGGTTTCAGTACAAGTCGGCGAGCCATTGATTATAGATAATTTGCAGAGAGTGAAGAAAGAACGAGTCTAAGGCGGGCTGCAAAAAGTGTTGCGAGATTCGAGGATGGAACGGAGTACTAGTGTGAGCGTACCGAAATGGACCGACTGAACAAGCCGAGGCAAACGAACTCTACTCTTGCCTTGACCGTGCAATTTGACGGTCCCCCACCTTCATCCTCCTTCGTCCGCTGCAACGCCTTGGCATTCCACGTAGACTGTATAATAAACTATGGCAAATCCGCGACAAAAGAGAAAGCAACATTCCGGCACCTACAAGCCAGTCCGGACGACGAAACAGAGGAACCTGAATAAAATGCCTTGTACGGGAGTCCTCTTATAGCTCGAATGATAGACTTAGACATTGATCGGATGCTTGAAACTTAGCTGTAAAGGGTATTGCAGGGGCGGCGGCTATCAGGGCAGCTTGGGACAAGAAGAAGAGCGTCAGTCAGAAGTAAGGACACCTTTCCGAGTTTGCTTTGGAGGAAAGCGCTGAATTTGTTTCTAGTTACGCTGCCATTGGGTTGGCTACCGGAGGGAAGCCAGTATCTGAGAAGAGATCTACGCGGCGGGATGATGTGCTCGCTTCAGCTGAACCTGCTGAAACTCCTGCCCAGTCCCAGGAACCCGTTGCTTCTTCGTCACAGTCAAAGGACATACCTAAAGGATATGCAAGAATCATCCGCGATGAACAAGGAAATGTTGTTCGCATCGAAGAAGCGGAGGATGAAGAGCCATCTAGTGCTGGTGATACTTTACCGGCGGGGGCCACCCAAAGACTCGATTTGTTTGATGACGAGGAGGAAGAAGCTCAGGCCGGGACTGAGGACGCACCAAAGACTGACGTGGTTCGAGGTGAGCAAACTCTACGGTGATTGAGCGATGTTAGATGGATGGAGAGAGGATGGCGTCGTCCGTTGTTGTCGAATTCGCTAACTCTGGGGCTTGTTTTTTTTTTTTTTTTGACAGCATTGGAAGAACGAGCGAGCAAATGGAAGCAGGCGAAAGTTCCCCAGTCAGAGAATGAGATCAAGTGGCTGATGTCACTGGTGCAAGCTCATGGAGATGATATTGAAGCAATGCATATGGACGTGAAGCGAAATGTGTGGCAGCGGACCCCTGGGGAGCTCCGACGAGCGTGAGTGAACCTATTATTTATTATTATTTCTTTTTTTCCGCCCTTATTTCCCCTTATTTCTATCGCTGATGAGTCGTTCCTGGGGGATCGGGCTTACTGGCCGAAGGAGCCAACAAACACTTCTTGGGAACTTCTCATCAGCCCCTAATTCGCCTTTAAATGGAAGTATTGACGACACCATCTTCCTTCTGCTGCTTCGTTTATTGCTGGCGTTTGCATCGGAAACAGGATCAAGAAAGCTGGAGGGGTTGGGAGTCTAGAGAGTCTCATCCGGAACACGAGGTGAAACCCGGTGACCTAGGTATCGCTCATTTCGGGTGTATTTGTAAAGCCATGTGGTGTGAAAAGGATCTGATTGGATCAAAAAGAAAAACTTTGTGGGTAGATCCAGGGGCAAACAAATAGGATCTGCACCCTACCTTGGTGCGGGAACAAAGGCACGCGCTCTTTGATGAACGGGATCTACAAAACTCCCGGATCCATCGGAAGACGCCAATCCCGCAGCTCCCATGCCCTCCTCGAGCGCCCTGTCTCTCTTTCTCCTTCTCTGCCCGCCCTTTCTTTATAAAAAATTACCATATAATATCGAGACTACTTGGGTGCTCTTTTATATCCTCCCGCCCTTGCGCCCAGGGCAGTTTGAATGGGTGAAACGAATGAATGGTGAGCGGTTATCGCGTAAAGGGGGAGCACGGCGTCCCTGCCAGGTACCAAAGTGGCAGGCAGACGCTGTCCGCTTTGGGCAAGGTAGTACCAAAGGGGCCAACGTGTGACGATGAACTCCCTTGCTACACGTCAAAAAAAACCGAGCGGTAGCGCGCATAAGAGTTTGAGCGGTCAACTGCGGGGAAGAGAGACACTGTTTTTTGCTTCGAGTTGAGTTGAGCATACAACACTAGCTGCAGTATAATACTTCGTGGTGGTTATGGATGAGAAAGAGAGTTGAGCAGGTACGACTGAAAAGCCATGCAGGGGAGCGGTCGAGGCTTTTCGGAAAGAGGCGAATTGGAAAAGACCCGGAGGAATGGGTCTTGCCCCATCATTTTCAGGCACAACGTTTGCAAATAAAAACAAATGAAAGTTGTAACGTCCATTCGTTTCCTTCCCTCTCTCTCAGTCTTGTCTCCCCCTCCCTCGTGTCTATAAAGTCAAACCAGCCCGTTTCTTTACTCCGCCCATCCTGGAACCTTCACCTCAGCCTGCTCGCCTCCCGCCCCCAAGTGGCCCATCCGCCTCTGCAAATCCCGCCCCTTCGCAGTCAGCAACCGTCGTCCGTCCTCCCCCGAAACTGCCATCTCTTCTCATGCCGCCCACTCGCACAAATCCTCCAGAATCCAGCGTCGGTCCAATTCGCCAGCCGAGAGGCGTTTCACGGGTAAATAAGAATCAAGCAACCGCCTGTGCTTCATGTAGATCCCGAAGGTAAAGGAAAAAGCCCCCCATTTGCCCCCAACTTGATCTGATTCCGCCGCTCACCTTGCACTTGGCACACAGAGTAAAATGCGACCGCAAAAAACCTCAACCTGGGGAGCCAAGCACGAGCGCAGTTCCATGCTCAGAGTGCTACCAGCGGGGGTTTCAGTGCGTGTAGGTTACATCTCCATCAGTTTGGCTAAGTCCCTGTGGCTTGCGTGGGCGCCCTCAGCCCCCCTCCCACTCCCACTCGCCCAGACCCATACTCACTCCTCTCCTTCCTCAGCGATGAAATCCGCGACATCCAACCCCCGAAGCTTTTGCGCAGAGGGCGCAAGATTCAGGAACTAGAGTGAGCTGCGGCGGCCCTCTCGCCTTCACCCCCGCCCAATCTCTAACCCACGTGTTCTTCCCATCCAGACGCATCTTCGCTATCGGCCAAAATGAGCGCTGGTCTCCTTCGCCAGAGCCAACTCTGGAGCGATATGCTCCACCGCCGCCATCAGCGGTTCCAACGCTCGAGATGCCATTCTTCAGCTCAAGGTTCTACCGGAGGTTTCATGTACAGCGTCAGTATCTCCCCACCGTAGCTCTGCTCCTCGTCCCTCATCCCTCCTACAGGTCCCATCGTCGATCCTGTCGAGTTCGTTGAACGGTTCCAGCGACACATTACACAGGGGGCCCCTCTGGGTACCTACGGGGAACTCATCGCCAAATTGCTGGCTACCTGGGCAGCCAGCTATGGCGTCAACGCCCGAGGAGAGGAAGAGCCCCACGACGGATTGGCAGGCGTAGAGCGGAGAAGGGCGGCTACCAATATTATGGTACAGGAGTTGCTCGCTATCATCGACCGTCACGCCGTCATGCGAAGCATTTCATGGGATGGCGTCCGCGTCCTCCTGCTCCTCATCCCGTTGACAGAAGGTATGCCCCTCCATTAGGCCATATTGAAATTTAGACTGATGGCCTTTCGGGTTTCTCCAGAGGTTCAGACCGACGCTGATCGGGCGGTGGGTCCTCACCTCATCATCCTTGCATACCCGCAATGCTGACGGTATCCTTCTCAGACCATGTACCAATCCACTGTTCTTCAAGTCTATTCACTGTCCACCATGAGTGATGCTCTGCAGACGAACGAAACGGGAGGTCAGGTCGATCAAATGGTTCGGGCCAGAATTTTCTGGTATGGCCACGTCCACGAAGGTTCGCCGGCGTCCTTGGCTACACCGCCGTCCTCCTTGCTAACAGCACACCGTACTTTAGGGCTAACCAATGGTCTCAAGGGCAAGAAACTCATTTTGTATGTTGTTGATCCTGAACGCTGCTCCCTTGGCATATTTCTCACGTTGCATTCACTCCCAGCGACCAAGATGATGTGGATGCCTTCAAGTCTCCCCTCTCCGTCCGTGATTATAACACTTCGCTAGCCAAGTCCCCCATCACCAACTCGTACACGTATCAATTCGCCACCGCCCCCATCCGCCTATCCGCTGCCTGTCGATTGGTAAACGCCACCTTGACTGGGCCAAAGGCCGATCGTGCAGAGACAGTTGATCGCATGGCAATGGATCGTGTATGGACAAGCTTGGCCGCTTGCTGGGAAGAATTCGAAAACCTACGGTCGCTTGGCGGTACCAGCGCCATGCAAAACGAGGAAACCGATCGTTTCATCAGCGGATGGCAGGTTCGTTCCTAGTTCCCTCTTGCATTAGGTGTAAAAATTAACCGTCCCATGTTTCAATCAGATTTTCATCTTTGAAGCGCTGAACGTTATTCGAGAACGACTCCATGAACGGATATCCCGCCTTCGTAGCTCAAGGATTGCCCCAGCTGGCGGCGAATCGCCATCGCACCGTTCAAAATTGACCGATCTGGAGCATCTTCATGACATTGCCGAATCGCGGTGTCAGGACTTGCTGCCACAGGTCATGGAGTTGATCAAGCGCCATATCGGGACGGCCTTCTTTGAGTACGACGCGTCCCTCTGCCGGGACGGCGTCTTCTACGCTGGTGAAAGGATTGCAGTGCGTGCCCAAGAGTTTTGATATCGCCTCGAATAATCGACTGAAATTACTTTTCCTCTTATCAGGGGGAACCAGATTCCGGTTACGATGTTCATGTTTGCCTGGAGGCCCTCGGGCAAATGCGCTGGGCGTACTCGAAGAGCACGCAACGCACAGAAAAGCTCAAGGCAATCTGGGAAAAGAGACAAGCCGCCGTGGCCACGTTGCCTCCGGCGCCCGCAGGAACGCCGCCGCTGCTAAGCCACCCTGGATTGACGCCCAGGACCCGGATTGGTCTGGGAGTACCTGTCGCTCACCCCGCCGGACCCGCGGGTCCGATATTCGACCCCTTAGCCGTTGGCGGCCCTCAAACCTACTACAGCACAACCTATCCTGTGCCTGGCGCCGACACCACACCACACATCATGGGTGCAATGTCCTATCCTGGAATCGAACCGATGTACCCTTCGGATACCGGTACCGCCAACAATTACCATGGGCGCAGTCCGCCTCATCTATCCTCGTCGGTGACGGCCGGCCCTCCGCATCCCTCGATGACGCTCCCTGCTTTGGTGAAAATGGACCCGACCCCGGCACCGGAATATCCTTACGATCCTGCCAGCCAGCTTGATTCCCTTGACCATCTTCCTCCGCCACATTTGCAAAACTCGGTCAAACCAGGGTCACAGTCCCCAACGTCCCCATTGTCCTATTCCTTTTCTTCCTCCTATCCGCCCCACCAACTGCAGCCTTCTGCACAATACGGTTATGGAAGTTCGTCTATTCCGCAACGGGGTTACATCGACTCCGCCATGGGATCGTATTACACCAATCCCGGTGTGTCCAACTCCGTGGACTATTTCCCCGACCTACTTCATTTCGACGCGGCGCCCCTTGAGCAGCAAGACATGGGGCCGTCCCTTGCCCGTACCGTCACAAGCACCTCTGGCCATCTCCAAACAGGAACTCCCCCGCATTACCATGGAGGCGGTGACATCCCTTACGATTCATCGCAGGCTTCGACTTCCGTCCGCCCGCCAGCTTCATCAGTTCCCAATGTACACGCTTTCTATCCATCATGACCACCATATTTTCGTGCTTTTGTAATATGCTTTTCATTTACATGCTGGCCGGGTTCGTTCTGCTTTCGAAGGGTTATTCTGGTATTATGTTGTGTTTGCAAGACAATCTCCTAGACTATCGTGTATGCTAAACTGTATTATTGGTACCATCGAGAAAAATGGGTTATTCAAAATCTCATCCAAGCGTGGCCTTTTTGAGGTGAAGCTCGTCGCGAAGCTGGGGGTGAAAAGTCAGTAGAAGGTTCTCGGAGACGTGCTCGTGGCGTGAGATGACCAACCATTGCGATGCGAGATTCTAGTCTTGAGGATAAATCGGTCTCTCCCAGCCGAGCGGCCGCTTCGTCGAGATGCTTGGCCGCGTCGTCTATCGCCGTGGTCCATTTGCTCTTCAAGGACGTATCGGATGGTGACTCCCTCTCCAACACCCGCACCTCAAGCATCGCTAGGACCGCAACTTCGAAGTGGGCCATAGGAATCATCCATGTTCCTGTTAACTCGGTTTCCTTCCCACTCGCGGCAAGTAGGAGCAGGCGTCTTGCATCGTTGAATTCTCCAAGAGCTCGGTTGGTAATGCCTAAAAGCAAGCTACCAACGTTCCTATGTAAGCAGAAACCGAAGATCATGTCTCAAACCCCTATCTTACTTTCGGAATTGAAGTTCGTCTTCTGTGTCGAGATCGTTTCGTACCCCGGCCAGCGAGGAAGCGGGCCAATCAGTTGGTTCATCTGTATCGCATCCCGCGGGCATGGGGGTCAACTTGGTGAATTCCGCTACATGTGCAGACGCAATGGGTCGGGGTATCCTTCCATGCGTATTCCAAACTACGGGGTAAAATTTAATGAGATGGATGCTGGATTTTTCATCAGGATTGATGCTTACAGACACCAAGCTCTTCAGCCGGATTAATACGAACGCACTGGGCGTAGTGTGTAAGGCGACTTCCTGACGAATTCCAACGTGCCATCTTTGCTTTCCAGAAGGTGACTAGGAAGGCACGGTCAAGATTTGAGTCCTCTGCGATGTCGACTAACCCACTTTTCTTCTGTATGTATACTTCCGTGGGAAGATCTTGTCCACCAGGCCGTTTCTTTGAGAGCAGAGTAGGTAGTTTGTCAAACAGTTCTTGAGCGCGACTAAGCCCCTCCTCGGTTTTTAATGCCAAACAGCATCCCGCGGCCATGTAAGTGTAGGTCGCGTGGGACCTGGGGGGACGTTTCAGAATGTTGGACTATGTTCGAACGGCTAACCAAAACCCACCAAGTATTGAGGTCGAGCATGCGCAGCCATGCTTCACAAGATTCCTGATAACGGCGAACGGACAAGAGGTCCCAAGCCAGTTCAAAGTTGAGCAATGCATCCGCTTGCTTGAATTTCACAGGGCGCGATGGCCCAAGCCCTTTCAGGAGTACTTCGATGGCCTCCTCAGGCTTCGTTTGGTAGCGAAGCAGTTTGGCCTGAAATCGAACTAGTCAAATAGCCGGTGGGCGGAACAATGGTTTAATCACGTACCCGGTTTAGAAGCCATAAAGAACCATGAGGAAACCGCTCTTCGAGACTGACGGGTACTGAGCATCGGGATCGCCGCAAGAGAAGGATATAGACTTACGAATCGAGCATTCTGCTCAGCCGTTCGATCAGCTCTTTCTCGTTTACCTGATACCCAGCAAGAAGGAGCTTAAGTCCCTCATACGTGAGGATAGTTAGCTATAGACGAGTAAGTCATATATAGTCGGGGAGGAGCCTTTGGACAGAACATACGCTGCCAAAGGAACGCGTTAGTAAGGGAATACCAGATTGGCACCATAGCAGGGAACGACTGACGCAGCGAAATTCGAGTGGATGTCTAGGATTTGTACAAAATCAATAACGCATCTCGGAGCGAGATGGATGCGCAGCCCACCTTTACCAGTCGCAGCGACATATAATGCTTGCAAGCCAAGCCTTCGATCAGACTGATAACCGAAGAAGCCCACTAGCCTCCTGAATAGGAATCGCAAGGGGTGAGCCATGGTCACACACCCGCGTCACGCACACGAACTTGACTTTAGCGGGAAGAAGGGAAAAGACGAGATTGAAAAGGCCAAAACCTATTTGGGTTGGACTCAGACTACCATAGGTAGGGATCGGAAGAGATGGCGTACCGAAAGCGACACCGAAAAAGATGAGTTCTTCGAGGGCGCCCTCGGGTTCGAATCCGGCGGGCGTGACAGTACCAGACCCTGCGGGCGTTGAGGACGCTGAAGCAGGCGCACTGGAGGTTAGGCGGCTCAAAAGGCCCCGGCTGCTTTGAGGGGGTGCGATGCTGTTCACGGTCAAGGACGACGACGAGGGCTTGACGGACAGCACGCTTGGGCCAGAGTAATTCTCTAAACCGTTCGGGAATACTCTTTTGTAAAGCTTTGTGAATGCTCCATGGGCCGAGTTCAAAGAATACCTATCCATTGACGCCAAAGTAAAGTCGCGTTCCTCCGGCGATACACATTCCAAAACTCACAAGCATTTTAGATACCCCATGTAACTCTCGCTGAGCGCTTGGGTCAACCCGAGCAGAATGACCGTGTCTGCATGAAGGACCTCCCACTCCATCCCAGTAGGAAAGCGAGTGAGTGACTTGTGCGATTTGGAAGCCTTCAGTGCTTGGCTCGTAGTAGCTTCTGCGTCTGTAAGGGCCTTCGAAGCGTCTACCATAAGGGCATCCTTTAAAGTGGTTCGTAAGTCGATTAGCCGCGTCCGGGCAGCGAGCGCTTACTTCCAGACCCAGCGCCGCTTGGAGAAAAGTAACTACTCCTAAGCCAAGTTGGTGGAAAGCTGACGACTTTGCGCTGACTAGATGAACACGTCAACGGTCCACTGCTGCGGGTTTACTTTTGGTATCAGTCGACCCACGAATCTCTCTTGCTTTGACGATGTCGTCCCCGAAGACGGCATCAAAGCCTTTATTGGCATCTTGCAAATCCTCTTTCGCAGTTGCGTGGTTCGGTTTTGACATCCTTTGTAAATACAACAAGGACACGCAGTGGTGGATGTTGGACGATGTCGCGGTCGGCAGCCGGCTGACACGGCCTCTCACACGCGACGGCCCGTCTGCATGAGATCATGTGACTGAAGCCATGGAAAGCGATCACGAATTGGAACGAGCAAGCCCAGAAGGATGAAATGAGGATCAAGAAGATCTACGAAATGACAAGACGAAATGGTGGCTAATATATGCTGTCTAATAGAAGTGAACCTGTGATTGTGCATACATGTCAGCCTCCAACTACTCAGGAATGAAGCTTGGAAATTGTGAACTAACCTCTTCCCGCTCACGGCCCCTCATGTACGGGGGCTCAGTGCCCTTGTAGTAGATATCGGTCCAAAGATCCTTTGTCGATGGTTCGGGCGAAGCTTTGGCCTCCTCAACGGCTTGGTCGACTTCAGCCTTTGCAGCCTTGTCGATCTTCTTCAGGTCCTCCTCCGACGCAACACCCCACTCCTCGAGGTAGCGCTGAAGACCCTTGATGGGATCTTGGGTGCTACGCATGCGTTGGATCTCCTCACGAGTACGGTACGTGGTTCCGGGGTCGGACATTCTGAATAACGGAGAGGCGAGACATCAGATTAGAGACGCTCCCAACGAAGAGATCAAGACTCACGAGTGACCACCGTAGCGGTAGGTGACAAATTCGAGAAGCAACGGTCCCTTTCCGTCGAGTACCCACTGACGAGCGTACTTGATGGCCTGGTGAGAAGCGATGATATCCATACCGTTGACCTAGACAGTAGCTGTCAGCAAAGTGTAGCGGGGCGCCTCTATCAAGGCCAGCGCACCTGGAGACCCGGAATGACGTCGCCACGCTTGAAGTATTCGGTGTTCATTGAGCTGCGCTTGTCGGAGGTGCCCATACCGTACTTGTTGTTCTCGCAAACGAAGACGCAAGGCAAGTCCCAGAGTTTAGCCTAGAAGCAAAGCTCGTTAGAATTCAGATCATGCACAGAACATCACGAAGCAGCCTCACCATGTTGTAAGCTTCGAACACTTGGCCCTGGTTGCTGGCACCATCACCGTACATGGCGAAAGTGGCAGCCTTCTTGCCCAAGTATTTCTGAGCAAGAGCAATACCAGCACCGACAGGAACCTGAGCGCCGACGATACCATTGCCACCGAAGAAGCTTGGGGTGAAGATGTGCATGGATCCACCTTTGCCGTTGGACATGCCATCTTGACGACCCAACAGCTCAGCGATGACACCTTTTATGGTACCGCCACGAAGGACGGCAAAGGGATGGCATCGATAGGAAGTGATGACACGGTCCTCAGCCGTGATGGCAGACTCCATTCCAACCGAGACAGCTTCCTGTTATTCGACGGGAAACGTAAGACGTCATGCTTTCCCAAAAATTAAGCAGTCGTAGTCGACGAACTCACCTGTCCGATAGCCAAGTGGCAGAAACCACGGATGAGCTTGGCCTTGTAAAGGGCGTCGGCTGCCATCTCCATCCTTCTCATGGTGGTCATCTGTGTGTACATGTTGAGCAGCATGTCCTTGGTGACCTCGACCTCAAGCGGAGGCATGTCGCAGTTGTGAGTGTGGAAAGACTCTTCATGGAGCTTCAGGTTGAATGGCTGAGACTGAGATGCTGGTGCGGGTTCTTTGAGGCTGGTCGTGTCTGCGGTCGTCTGCAATCCTCGCACGAACTTTTGGGAACAAGTCGGGATTGAAATTTCAGAATTTTCGACGCTTTTCGAGTTTGAAGATTCTTGTGTAACTTACCGAGCGAGCTGGTATCCTTCGTGAGGCAAGACGGGCTAATGAGGCCATTTTTTTGAAGAGGAGAGTAGGGGAGAGACAAGAGGAATGGGGATGGGGGGAGAGGAAAGACCGAGGAGGAGGAAAAGTGGGAATGGGAGCGAACGGTGCGACATTCCGACCCGTCCCTTTTGGGGGATTCGGACTAACAACGGACATAACAACACACCACCTTTTCATTCCCCAATGACTTTTTTTTTATGTGCTTTCCGCATAATCAACAAGACTCTTAACACGCAATTTCGTCTGGCAGAGGCCAATCCTATTCATATAGAAACGATGGATACAGGCGATAAGTAAGGAGAGACCATAAAGCGAGAGAAGAAAAGAGAGTTTTGTGTAGCAAACGAGAGAAGGAAAACACACACACAACAATATGGCTAACTTGTAAACCTAGCACTAAGAAAATCTGGTACCGCGTCCAACATAATGACGCTTATACTTAAGTGGGAACCGCTATACACGCACACCGTCCAAGAAAGGAAGAAAGAAAAAAAGTCCAACAGCTTTTAAAGAGAAAGAATGAGGAAGCCTAATGCTTGAAAGGGATAGCGATGCAAACACCGCCCAAGACCAACGCAACAAGGACACCGAGGATTGCACTGCGCATGATGATGTCCCATTGGGCACGCGAGACGACAGGGCTAAAGACCTTTGTCAGGGAGGTGAATACGCCCCGCTTGGGCAGGAAGCGAGACCAATGCTTGTCGTCCAAGTCTTGCCGCTTGGGGTTCGTTTGAGGCAAACTATCGAAATCGAATTTGTATGGCGCGGCGGAAGAAGAACCACCTGCTGTACTAGTATGGGCGTTGGTGGATGTCGCGGTGATCGAAGGTTCGTAGTAGGCGCCACGGATGAAACCCGCGGTCTCGGGGAGATTCTCAAACGACGGGGAACCCCGATAGGTGTTCGAGTGATTCACCGTGGACTCGGTTTGTCCATTGACAGGTGACATCGGGATCGCCTTGTCGTCACCCCACGGAGAGACGGAGCCGGCCTTGGCGATGTCGTAAGAGCTGCGGCTGTCGTCGTTGGTGGAAGCCGCATCGCTTTTGGCTGTGGCGGGCAGTGGCAAGGTGAGAGGAGCTAAAGGCTGGATGGCGGGCAAGGTAGGTCTGCAGAGCTCGTAAGGATACAGTTGTCGTGCGTCACCAAAGAGGAAGATGACGACGCAGACGCCATGGAATCCGGCGATGGCGGTCATGGCGCCGAACCAGAAGGGGAACAACGCCGCCAAGCGGACCCAACGATTCTCCCCACGGAGGACGCTCATAAGGACAGGAGCCAAGCCAACTGCGATGGCTGCAAGGCCGACAGCGATCGCAAATAGTCCACGTCTTCGACCCGCGTTTTTGCATGAACAAACGACGAATTTCATGAGACTCTCCCTGAGCATGCCTTCGACGTGTTTTTGAACATCGACAAGGAGATCTGGGGATGGAGTGGAGACAGATTGTGTGTCCCTGAGGAGTTGCTCTACAAGGTCGCCGGGAAGGTTGAGTTCGAGGTGCGAGGAAGGGTCGAAGAAGGTTGCGCGTGCGCGGGCGAAGGAAAGGGTCAAGTCTGGATTTGTGGTTTGACGCTTTTCCTCGGGAAGGGAGCTCTGGGTGGCTTGCCACTTGTTGTAGGCCGAGGTATAGTCACGGAGCCAGCAGATGAAGTAGCTGTTGGGGGGGGGGGGAGGTCAACTTGTGCGCCTGGACGGAACCGAGAGCGGAAAGACATACAGATTTTCAGCACTGTGTGCTTCGAATACGAGATAGTCCTCAAAGTCCTTGAGAGTGATGGGAGGCAAGTGTCTTCCCTCTGGTTGTGAAGGGGAGATGGGGCGTCAGACCAATTCGCAATTTGGTTTTGAGAGAGAGAACGGAGACTAACCGAGCACATCGTCGAGAGAGATCTCATAGACTGGAGTGATTTTGAAAGAGCGAACTCTTCCTACGCCACTGTGTGGGGGGAAGAGCAATCGCTGGGGAAAGGACTTGAGGTGGCTAAAGTCGTAGGAGTACTTTGGAGGGCGGAAAGTACGAGGCTTGCGGGATTGAGCTTGAGATGCCATGACGGAGATGTTGGTGGAGGAGGGATTGATAGAGTGTTGGGCGACGAGGAAGCAAAAGGAAAGGAAAGGGAGGAGATGGGCGAATGAGATGAAGGGAGGGAGGAGAGGGGGGGGGGATGAGTGTCGAGGACGAGGGCGGAGGATGATCTTTTGACTTCTTGTTTTTATTAGCAGCGAGGCACAAACACCACAATTGTCCCCAGTACGCGGTACCGGTAATACTTTCCAAGGCATGTAGACACTATAGCAATTATCTATTACCCACTTTATCATCTTCCTTCATTGCATTTACTTCGTATCCACATCACTAATGCACATCAACCGCAGCTTGTCGTCGTAGTCGCTGTCGTGCTCAACGTCTCCATCGACGACCAGAATCCCTCCTCTATAATTTCTCACAAGAATAAAATGAAAGCAGGGGAATGAAACGTCCAGGGTCGAGAACGTAATAACACCTCCGATACATCACACACTTCCCCGATACGCCTCCCACCGGACGTCCAGCAGAGGTGCGCGCCGTCCGATGGAAATTTGAAAGCTCGATGGCCGGCTCCTCCGTCGTCGGGACCAGATCGACCTTCCACACCGACGCATCCATGGTAACGCGCGACCACCGACTCACCCCGACCATCGTTCAGCTAGACACCCCGCCAAGCGTTCAACAGGGATATCACTCACCTCCCGGCGTGGCTTGCATCGGAAGAGAAAACTCGAAAAGGGTTTGGAAGTGCGTCTTTCATTTCATGATGTCATTGTTTCTTCTTCTTCTTCACAAACTTATCTCTTATTCGGAGACCTCCTCCCGCCGGGTCGATCCTCATTCGTCATTGTTTGCATCCCATTCCATCCTCGACAAGACCATTCTCTTCGTCGTTGACCACGTCGTACAGAGTGTGGGGGATCCAGCTGGCCGACGACGTTTACGGAACCAACCCTCCGCACATCCCAAGCCACATCTACGGTCAGGAAAGCCGAACCAGTAGCCGGAACAGTTCCTCATTTAGAAGTTACAGGGTTTTTATTGCAGAACGTTCCCCCAAACGCTTCTAGTCAGCCCTCGGAGAACTCAAAAGTCACCGCCGACATCGTCTTCCACCACCTTATTTAGACACTCGGTCTCTCAGAATAACGCCTCATTGCAAACGCAGTATAGAACTCAATCGCGAAAGGTGCTCCAACCCCAGGCTCCCGAGTGTGGGAAGTGGCTTGTTCGCTGTCCTACACGTTGACGCTCCACCATTTGACAGCCCCTAACCGCATACGGCACAAAGTGATTGCCATTCTCAGCATTCCCGTGACTTCTAGAATCACTCCAGAGATGGCCTTGGTAAAAATTTATTACAGAAGTCTAATCTAACCCAAATATGAAGAGAGGCATGACCAGCGTCGCACCTTGCCGATCCCTCAGCCACAGGCATGCGGCAACAACCAGAGGTAAATCCATGAAGCAGCAACTCGCTTTAGTCCATCATGACAGTAATTACATATCTCGAATACTATTTAAGACCTATTTGTCTTCAAGAGACACGTCGGATTGATGGAATTAACATATGCCATTGGTCGCTTGCATTCTCCGTCGATCAACCATCACAACCGGAGCTCCGATAAAGGACATACTTTGATAACATGAAAGCTAGGCGAGAAACGGAGCGCAGTGGCTTTGCCTCGTTGCAGCGGGGGACAAGTGCATGGCACATAGTCGACCGCTTCAAACCCTCCGCAATGTCGCGAATTGGATCAAAGATGTTCAATTTTTACCCCCTCTGACTCTTCGCCCGCGCTCTATCAGTGTTCGGCGCTTTCGATGGTCGGAATTCCGAACCCGTCTCCAAAACCTGTCGGGCTACTTACATCGAGGTAAAGTATTTCCTGAGGTGCCCCATTGTCGCACAACAGGTCACTCACTGCATCGTTCGACCGAAAACAGCAGCACCTGCTACTGATCCTGAGCTTCTTCGCTATCCCTTACCCTTGAAAGGGTTGTGCATGTGTATGGCGTCAAGGGGAGGCCTCCCGAGCAACGTCCTGCACCCCTGCGCTCAATGGCGTTGTGGAATCTCGCCCCACAGTGTTCTGTCGGAAGCCTCCGAGAGGTCACTCTTCAGCACGCCAAGTCAGTGACCTCAGCATTATCCAAGACCAACCTTTCGAACCATCATCAGCCTAGCCGGTCTTGGGACATTGTCATGATCAAAGTTTCTCGAACATGTCAGGGCGATATGTCGGAACAAAGGGGAACCGCTCAACCTCCCCAAGGTACCCTTGTCGTGACAGCAAAGGTTGTCGGATATATGGCCATCAAGATGAGCGGTAGATTACTTGTAAACCAGCTACTCCCGGAAGTCGCTGGAATAGCCGCCGCGTGTTATGACCGAGTCTTCCGATGGCACCGAGAATTTCTTTTATCGTACGTCGTTGAATTTTAGCAACATCTCATCCATTCAGATGCATCTCCAGAAAAATATTACAAGATCAGGTCAATGGTACTACCTCCACTTTCGGCCCTAGTAAGCCCTTGCTGAACCCCTCTGCGATGGCTTCGAAGCCAGATTCCTGGACATTGGCCAAGAAGAGGTCTTGTTGCTGCATAAAGGCTTCATTGTCCCTCTTGATCTCTTTGACGAGTCCATGAGCTTGGGCGCAGTTCGGGCATTCCGTCTCATGTTCACCGAGGCAACTGTTTCAGGTGAAGAGTTAGAAACTTTATGGCTTGTTCCGTGGTTTCAGCAAACTCACCGCTGATGATAGCTATGTTTGCACATGAAATGCACGGCAGGCAGATCCAATGGTCCACTGCATGAAGAGCAGCGGGTGACGTGGAATACCCGAGGATTGGTCGGATCGGATAGTTCAGCAACCTCTTGCAGTTTCGTCATGGTATCTTTCCGATAAGCAGAGATCGTCTCCCGGTCCTGTGAACGTCGTTAAGCAAACGAAGTTGGCTTTGGAGAGTGAACAACCGACTCACAGCAGAAATCTCTCCACGAGAGTCCTTGATGCGCCTCATGAGCCAATCCTTAACCAAACCAACGCTAGCAACATCATTCCGACTCAATATCTGCACAACTCCCAACGGTGGGATGATCTTGTCCTTGTCAATCTTCTCCAGGATGCCCATCACATCCATCGTATGCCGACTAAGTAAAGCGGCGGAGGATGTAAGGAACCGTAAGACCATAGGGTAAAGATGTGGATGCGCCGGGCCGTAGACACCAAGGTGGCGTAATACTTCATCCGACGCTCGCTTGCCATTGCCCAAATCCGTATTTGGTTGTGAATTCTCTTTCTCCATCCAGAAACGTAGGATATCTTCGTACATCCCCATCTTCTCCCAGAGGATGATCAAGCCGTCCGTAAAGCCATAGGTGGAGCAGATCAGCAGCGCGTGACTCTGATCGTACGGAAAGGCCACGTCGTCCCGCAAGACAGCGACTGCCTTATTCCTTAAAGCAGTGGACGCCGAGGTATCCTGCGTCTGACCTGACCTGGTCAGGTATAGTTCCAGGAGAGTATTCCACACGGCGACTTGATCTGCCCTGTCCAATTCGTCCGGGGTATCAGAAAGCTGGATGGGTTTGGTAGTAGGCTGAGTGGCCGGGGTTGCGCCTGTCGGTAACTTTTGTCCCCATCGTATCTGTGCCAACTCCTCAAGGAACCGCATGAAAAGATCAACGTGATTGACGAAATGAGCAAAGTATTGTCGGGGGCTCGGTCGTCTGCGTGGTGGCCGTCGGCTGGTGAGAATCGTTTGGCTCGGAGGAGGGGATGAAGCTCGAGAGCTGTCACCGTCGTGATACGATCGGCGGATGGTTGCCTGACGTTGGTGTCCTGAAGGTGTCCGGTCTCCTGGAAGAGGGGCGGGTGACGCTGGTCTGTCTTCGGTTTCCGGGGTGTTGGCAAACCCAGTGCCGGAGCATAGCTCAATAAGAACCTGAGTCGTCTCGTTGGGTAGATTGGCGAGCATCGCACGCCCGTATCGCGCCAGGTTGACTTCAGCCTTTATGGGAGAATGAGCATTTAGAGTGAAGTCACGGCAGAAGAGGTTACTCACAGTTTCAGGACCGAGCTCTTTCACATACGCAAGGGCCTCCTGATAGCTGCCAGCATCCTCAATCTGGATCCTCAAGTAATCCTCGTGACGTTTGTATTTCTTCGCCAGATAGCTCGCATGCTCAAAGTAGCCTGCCTGTCGACAAACCCGAATTGCGGTGTCAAGGTCAAATGGGGGCTCCTGGCCATCTCCTTTATGTGACTCGGTCTTAATAAATGTATCCAGCCTGTCGATGTCCTTCAATTTGGTATATGTATTGAGAAGAAGGGTAGTGTGATCGGCGTTGGCGAGACTTCGGGCATGAAGTTCTTGCAGGAACAGCGTGAGGTTGTTGATACGTTTTGCGTCGAGGAACTACGAGCAAAACGGGATCAGTAGGTGCGTATTGGTGCAACTGGATTTGAGCTACCTTGCGAATGACGTAGCTG
Organism: Tulasnella sp. 424; assembly: GCA_019633425.1. Lineage (NCBI taxonomy): Eukaryota > Fungi > Basidiomycota > Agaricomycetes > Cantharellales > Tulasnellaceae > Tulasnella > Tulasnella sp. 424. The sequence continues at coordinate 140,343 of WSUB01000077.1, read as the reverse complement.
GGCTGCAGGTACCCAATAGTCCTGACATATTGTTGCATGGCGCCGTCATCGTCACCCTTCGCATAGAGGTGGTCACCATATTGTCGGTGGATGTCGGCGATACCTGATTCATCCACCCCAGCTGTCCTTGCAACGCTGATGGCCAGGGTAAATCGAGATTGTCGGAAGAGAGTTTCTAGCTTTACCGAGGTTGGCTTTTCCTCGAGATAGGAAAGCTACGAGAACATACAAGATTCGGTTAGCAACAAAAAGTCCTTGGACCGCGAAACCCGAATCTACCTGGCCATCATTTGCAAGTACATAAATTTCATCCCCTCGGAACATCACTTCTCGTACACCTTCTTTTACGGGCCCGGAGTAAGCAACGAACTTGTTTTCGACGTCAATGACAGTTATCTTGCTGATATCCTGTTGCGAAACCAGGGCCGGCTCGGGTGCTCTCGCGACATAGTTGCGAACGGTAGCAGATATGTTCGATGGTTTTGGAAAGAATGGCGGAGACACGATAATCACGTACGTCTTGAAGCAGTACAGGTACGATTTAGGTCCTGAATGGGGAAATAAGAAAACATCGGAGCGCAAATCTTGCCGGCATTACCTTCATACGCATAACAGGCACCTCGACCCTCTGGACCGCACATGTAAATTGCCTCGTCCCTAGCAACTGCCATCTCTTGTGTTCGAGCGTACATCGAACAACACCCTAAACCGCTCCCGACTTCATCCACCACCGTTGGGGTATTACCGCTGCCTCTCCCTGAGGCGATGTAGGCAAGCACCCTGTTTGTGGTGGCGATGTAGAGGTAAAGAACAGCGTCATTTTTTTCGCCATTTTCTTTCGATACCCGCGGTTCACGGAAGCCGAGTCCAGTCACTGGTTCTGTAGGTGCCTCATGAACCACCTTTGGCTTCGGAACGGCGGTAAGGGAGTTGTTTCCGGAGAAGAGGGACTGATCGAGGTGTCGATAAAGCTGCACTGAGCCGTCTCCAAAGCCAATAGCAAGATGAGAGAGGGAAGAAGAGAGGGCCATGGCCGAGACCTTCAAAAGAAGGACCAGTGTCAGTCCTCGTTCGCATACAACTGTCTTCAACGATACTGACAGGATGCGGCTTGTTTCCGACTTGAAGCTTCGTTGACCGTAAGAGAATTGGAGAGCCAGTTTTCTTGTCAAAGTGGTCAAGATCCCATATCTTTAAGAGGGGGGTGCGGAACTTTTCCTCTTCCTGCGACGTATAGGATCAAATGTTTGCCTCGCCAATCAACGAATGCTAAATGACATACCCCAAGTGAAACGAGTATTCCCCTGCTCTCAGACATGTGCGTAACTCGTCCATGCAAATGGGCTACCCAGCTGTGCTTGGGGACGAAGTCCTGGCCCAAGAGGTGAATGCTCCCATGAATGTCTGCAACGAGAATCCCGGCCGATGTAGAGGCTATGGTGGAGAGTTCGGGGACGTTCTGAATAGACAAGGGTGCTCAGAGCCAGACACGCCGCAGCCGCAGCCGCCTGAAGCCTCACTTTGAAGATCTCGGGAGAGCTGCCTAGGTCATGAGCGTCCTTGACTGGTACGACATCAAAGAACGGAAATTGTTTCCACTAGCTGACGCATGGCCCATCGTCAGTATGGATATACGTAGAGTGGAGGTGTCTATACGTACAGCGGGGGCAGCAGCGGCTGCACTCATGGGATTAGAGCTGTGGGCGGGATTGGAACGAACAAACAACGCGAGACACGCCGCTTACGTCTTGCGACGATCCCCCCTTCACACAAGACGCAGTCATGGTGTGGATTGGGTTGACACGCTTGGATATCCAGCATGAAGACCCGGCGAGACTTTGATAGAATGATTTCTTTCGTATCAGTCCAATGCACCGTCGAACATGTCGCGAGCGACGTATTCGACCACTATCTTGAAGTGAAAGCCCCTAGGCTGTACATATAAATTGTTTTCGAATCAATCTAACCAAAGCAAGAGACGAGGTTTGAACTACATAGGGTCACTGCCGTAAGCTCACTCCTCGGCGCGAGCGATTGGATTCATTGGCATAACGCGGCAATTGCAAATTAACCATAAAGCGGAAGCTGAAGCTTTGATATCGATGCGATATTCTGAACTTCTACTTGAATGTGTACACATCCCTGGGCCCATTTCATATTCCGTCGTTATATAGCATGTTGCGGGCACCCAATTGCAAGTCGACAAACAAAAAGCCCAACTTCCCTTCAAGGTCCACGGCCGGCGAGCGCGTTTCTTTAGACACAGCATGGTAGGTGCCTCGCCGCCCTGAAGGAATCTAAATATCCTCGCTCAACGTCCATCCTGCAGGATCAATCGACACTGCAGAGTCTACTAGAGAAACTTCGATCTTCCACGGCGTATGCCGACGCGCTGGCAACCACTCACGCTCCTGAGCATCCGAGCCCCTCTGAACCTTCTCCATTTCCACCGGGTCCCAGCCCTCGCGAGGCTCAACATGACGATTCCTCTGAGGCTCTGGTAGACTCGACTGGTGTCTCCAGCCGGATTTCATCGCTTCTTTCGCGGTTGCGGCCCCAGGCACCCGAGGTCCCAGAAACCGAACAATCCATCTTACAGGTTCCGGAACCCAAAGCTATAGACCATGTCTCGGAAGAGATGGCTCTGGACACTCAAAATGAGAACCAGAGCTTAGATACCCCAAAACACAAGCCAAGTGTTGACTATCGAACTCTGACATATGTGGAATCCTTGTCAAGAGTAGAAGAGCTTTTAAAGGATCCGCGTACCGCAGCTTTGTTACTCGATGTGCGTGCTTAACAGGCGGTATCTTCTTCCTTCTCAACGAGGACTAATGTGTTACGCAAGCTCAAGAAAGCCCAAGACGAGATGGAGACGAAACTCTGGGACGGAAGGCAAGCTCTAAAGCGGAAACACGAAGAAAAGGTCCGGGCAGCAAAAACAACGTAGACATTCATCTTTATATCTAGGTATATCTCATTTCTAACCCATCTTATTTTAGGGCTAGGATAGTCACTGGCTCTGAGCAGCTCGACGAGAAGGAGACTCAGGTCAGTTGGTCCTCTCGAAAATCACAACAAGGGTTAACAGACCGACGGGATTCAGAGGCTCTTGGATGAATTAAGCAGGTCCGAACGGGAACACGATCTCAAGCATGTCCTGCCTGCATGGGACGCATTGCTCCACAAGCAGCAAGTTGTGATGGAAAGGCTGGGCGTGCCCGCCATGTTCCACAGCACAGACCCAACCGAACGAGCCCGTCAACAACGAATTGTCCGGGTTATGGAACAGGGTTTGATGGAGGGTTCTTGATTAAACCTTGGGATATGGTCACTTCTGGGGAAACAGACATTTCTCTGGGACGTTGCCGGCTCAGCATTGGTACATTTTGGGCTCGAAATAATGGCTTATTGATTTGTTCTGCATACAACTAAGCTACAGCAGGTTGCGACGTTCACAGTATGGGTTTGACTAACGGGACCAAGAGGTCAACCACGATCCCAGCTTATTTTGGCCTGACGGAACCTCAGCGCGTTTTTGGTGATAGTTGGGTAATTACACTCACTGGTCTCGAACCGGCTCTCCCAAACGTTGTCCCCTTTCTTCGTCCAGATGTCATGCTGTCCTAAACTCAGAGAGGTGATGCGAGATCCATTTTCTTCCGCTTGAGCCAAGATCTTTCTCTCCCTTAAGACTGTCTCGCTTCCGAGCCAAAGTTCCTCATAGTCGTCGAGCGGAGTAATGGCAAAACTATCGAGAAGCTTGAACGATGCAATTCGGCGTCCCAGGTTATCATTATACCAGTCCTGTCAGAAGGGTCCTAAGTACCTAACCTGTACGCATATTCCATGAACCAGAAGCACTCACGGATAAGGAACCCCCGACAACCCTCAAGCTTAATAACTTTAGGCTGGGAAACAACCTTGCCAACGTTTCCATGCTGTTACTGGTCCAGGTTACCGCGCCGACGCTAAACTTCTTCAGAGGAACCGTCCCACAGCGATAAGGTTCTAGCCCAAGCTCGGACAGTGAGAGAGGTAGCTCTCGGCGGAAAAACGCCTCGATGTCGTTTATGGGCCGCCTGGGAAGCAAGAGGCGAACTAGTCCGCCAGAAGCATGTATGCTGCTGAGCTCGGGAGCGCACCCTTCTGCATCTTCATAATGTGCATAACCTCCCTCGTGATCGGACGGCCAACTTTGAAGGGGTATCCCATTCGCAGGAAGAACAAATCGGGAGAGATTTGGACATGAGCGGAGAAATTCAAAAAGCAAGCGAAGATCGGGTGGCATCTGGGGTGAGGGGGAAACATTGAAACGTAGAAGCGAGGGGAGTGCAACGCTATGATCGCAAGCTATGTGTTTGAAGATGGCGTCTGCAACTGTTGGGTCGAGGATGAGAGATCGAAGGGTTGGACAGAGGAGAGCTCGGTAGACCCTCATGGCCGCTGGCCCATCGTCTTCCGCCGGGGAATGCTGAATCCGTAACTTGAGAAGGGATAGAACGCCTCCAATTGCAACCTCCTTCTCGGCCGTCTCGGTGCTTTTGAGACCCCCAAGCGATACATCGCGGAGATGTTGAAGATCATATAAATGACGGTACATCTCCGATGTGAGATTGTAATAAAGGAGCTCAATGCATTTTAGCCCTTGCATCTGGAGGAAGACCGAGTGGATGATTGCGGCCTGGTGAGGCGTACCCTCCATCTCTCCGTCTGCAGTCGATGGGCCCTCGGGAAGCACATCTCCATCAGTGCCGTAGACGGTAAGGTTGGACGTCCAACTTCGGCTTTCTGGCCTCGAGGTGAAGAGTTGGAGGATCCCCTCTGCGCGTCGTGGCTCGCCATTTGACAACGGAAGCGTGGACAGGTGCAGTGCCTCAAACAGCTTCGGCTGTGCAATGGATCTAAACTCCTCAGAGGTTAGGCAAAGCGCCTTCAAATCTCTAAGTGAGGTGGATTTGTTAAAGTTGTCGATGGTATGCTGCCACAGCTCGCTGGGTAAACGCGGCGACTCTAGTGCCATCTTTGAACAGGTTTACCAGCCCAGTTCAAACAATATGACAATTAGGTATTGTTTGAAAATATATTATAAGAGAGCTACACGATACCTTGGGCAATGATTAGTGACCTGATCTCTGCGGGCTCAATTGTTTGTCAGATTGTGTTTGTCTACTGCCTATGTCAATGCGACGGTAGTCAACTTCAAGACCCGACCTTCCTCATCCCTCACCATCCCACCTTGACTCTCCACTCCAAAATGGTCGACGACTATCCTATGAATGACGAAGCAGATCGAGACGCAGAGATGGACGACTACGACGGTTACTACGATGACGCAGCCATGGTTGATGAAAGCGGTGGTGGCAGCACCCAGCTCAAAGAATACGACATGGAAGGAGACATCGAGGCTGAATACGAACAGCCTATGATGGTAGCAGAGCCTGCGGATGGCATGGTCACGGAGCAACCGGCTCCGACTATAGCAACTGTAGCAGATATCCCTATCATGGAAGAGCCAACTGCAGCACCATCACCGGCCGACGTTCCAATCCTGCCTACCGTCGCAGAAACAGCAGTCCCTCAAACTCTCCCCACACCTCCTCAACCTACTCCTGGCCCCGTCCCTACAGACCTCCCCGCCATCGTCTTTTCAATACCACCCGCCGAGGTACCTACTGTTCTCAGTCCAGTTACTCCAGCCGTTGAGACAGCCGTCAACCCTACCGCCACCTCAATCACTTCTGAACCTCAAAATCCATCGCCTCCTCCAGAAATTGCACCAACTACACCACAAATCGAAGCAACATCAGTCCCGGAACCGCAAGTAGAAGGAACGCTAGAGCAAGAAGAATCAGCTCGAGCATCGCCAGTAGTCCCAGGTGAAACTTCCCAAAATCACAGCGCTGGCAATAGCACTGTGGAGGCACCCGTTGGTATCGAAAAGTCTACCCCTCTACCCACGCAGCCAACCGAAGAAACTGCTCAGGCGCCAGTGGAAAATCAACCCACTATCGTCGTTCCACATATCACACTCTACTACGATGAGCAGGCCTTCATACTCTTTGCGCCCCATTCCGAAACCGAAGATTCTTCCCCTTCGCTGCTCTCTGGCAAATTCGAACTTTTTGTGGCACCTCTCAATCAGCTCCTCTGCGCATTGCGATCGCAAGAGCCGCAGCACTTTTCTGAAGGCGAAGATTTTGTCTTTGGTCTTGAGTACCCGGATCTCGACCTCTGCATCGACGAGGTAAGGAGTGCAATCTTAATTTTATCCCCCTCTAACCTGTGACTGTCTTATAGAACTCTAAATACGCGGCAACTTATTCACTTCAAGATATCTGCGATGCATTAGTTGCCTGTAACCATGCGAATATTACGCTCACACTATATCAGGTCACCGATTTCGAGTATTCGTTGAAGCGGCGCTTAGGAGGTGGGTAATGTGATGGTCAATCCCTTTGCAGCTTGTCGCTAATCCGCATCATGTTCAGGCATTTTACCAGAGTTCCCGCCTCTTGAGAGTGCCACCCCTTTGCAGCCTTCAGCGAATGACTCGGATGTTCAATCCGAGGTCCACATTCACATACCGGAAACTCTCCCCTTGCAGCCAGATCCAGTCGAAGCCCAACCTACGCCGGTAGCCGAACCTACGCCAAAGCCTGGAGCTCCCGAAGACGATCCTATTCAGAACCAACCTCAAGAAATCCAAGTATCAAACGTTGAGTCCAAGCATGGCCAGACTGACCAGCAGACAGTCAGAGCCACTGAAAACGAAACCGAAACCGAAACCGAAACAATTGGTGTGACTGTGACCGAAGTTCCCCTTGAAGTTCCCGCAACCGAACTTCCTGCCGAGGTTGAAGAAAATGACGAGGCTGAAGCACTTGAAGCTGACGATGACGCCGACGCGCTTGAAGATGAAGATCTCGGCGAGCCAGTCCCAGCTGATGACACGCAAACCAGCTCCAACGATATGTCAGGTCATGCAGTTGAAGGGACAGGCGTGGAGAGTGCTGAATCCAGTGCTACGTTGGAATCAAGCGTTCATGGTATGCGCGACGACCCCGATAGTATTGACTTCGATGGGCTAATCCAGCCTTAATCCTTCGATAGGTGACGCGGAACTCGAATATGGCCCGGAGGATGGCCAGCCTGAAGATCAGCTCGATGAAGCGTATGAAGACCCCCAAGCCGCGCCAGCACCAGAAACCGGAACTCGCAACCACTTGACAAGTCGTCAGTTCCCACATTACAAAGTCTTTTTAGGGTTTACTCATGTTTCTCACTCTAACAGAAGAAGAAAACTCTCCGCTTGAATCTAATGAGTTAATAGAATCCCGTTCACAAGCTGACAGTCAAGAGGTGAATGAAGACGCTGTTGAACGCGACGAATTGGGCGATCCTGAAGCCCGTGAGTAGTGGTATCGGGAAACTGGAGGTTCCTTGCTCACATTGATCATTTTAAAGTGGAGCTTCCATCGGGAAAAATCGACGAAACATCGGCGCAAGACGATAGTCAATCTGCATTGCTACAAACTGGCTCGTCGGCCGACACTTCAGAGTATGAGGAGGAATATGAAGAATACGACGAATACGACGAAGCCGAGGACCAAGTCGAATGTACAGCTTACCCAGAGGAAGAGACCACTCGCGACGGCGTCGTGGCTGGTCCAGAGCTTGTAACTCCAAGCAACGAACCTGCTTCGACACCACCGGTCTCGACGCTGACACGGATAACCCCTCCCGGCAAAAGAACATTGGGAGAACGGGATGCGGAAGACGATTACGACTATGGTATTGGCGAGTTTTATGGTGCGTACGGTTCTATATCTCATCAACGAAGCCTCGCTAATGTGTTCGTCAACAGAGACCGAAGCGAAACGGGCAAGGGTGGAATGAATCGTGCAAATCTTTGCCCACCTTCTGACAGCTTACCCCTCCCTAACTTTATCCCGGATTCTGTCTACGGGATGGCAAAACCTTCTGGATTCCCCAACGCCTCTCCACAATCACTCGCTTTGACACCAGCTTCGTGATGCTCACCTTTTACAGATTTCAACCTAGAGCGTCACAACATGGGTAAGAGGCTTGCGCCTACGCTGACATACTATTTTTTCATTGCAGGTTTCAAAAAGCTATGATGTTCCCACTCGCTTCGTACATTATTGCTTCATGTTTCGTTTTCCTTGATCTCCGTTCGCGCCTTTCTTTTGTTATCGTGGCCGCTTTCACCCGAGTTGCTTTACATCGTTGTCCATGTAACTCGATATGTCCTGTCTTCCACGGCGCTGCATTGTGAACAGAGTTCGTCTCGGGTTCTCTCGCGTGTGCGGTGGTCCGTCAGCAATCGCGTGACCGAGACTTCTCCGCTTCCGCTTCTCTTCGGGACCATGTTCGAGTCTCATCCCCCATTTCCACCACCACCACCATCGTCATGTCCAACCAACCAACACTTCCTATCAGTCCTGCCTCGCAGGTCCAGGCTGCTCGCGACTCCCTGTCGAAGCATAGTGCTTTCAGAGGTAAGCCCCTGCTCACCGCACACGCGCAAGGATGCAGCTGGAGCTCCCATATTCAGGGTTTCAATACGCCTCAATCGCAGCAGCCCCAGCATACATCGTCCTAACTCTCGTCAGACGGCGGCCCTTAACTATAAACTCGACTCTCGCTGCAACATGGGCTGGCGGGTTAACGGGGGCTGCTGCGGGCTATGGCACGGGCTATTGGAATTACAAAGATCTCCAGGACGTCAAAGTGACCGAGTCTTGGGCAATGCTGGCATATAACGTTCGTTATATCATGTCAAGTGTCCCTTCGATTTGCTAACGCACGTCACAATCATCAGAGGCAGCAAGTCAGGTTGAACGACTATTCAACAGTGGGGGCCATTATTGGTGCTATCCTGACGCCTGCCATTTTCTACAAGCGAGTGCGACTCCCGCATGCCATTTTGGGAGGAGCATCGCTAGGAGCCGGCGCTGGCGCTATCACTCACTACTGGCAGGCGGCTCAGGAACATCGAAGTTTATCCAATCTCCCCAAGGATCACAGCCCTCCGATTACCAAACCTGCTGTGGTTGTCAAAGCAACCCCTGCGTCAGCGGGACCGTCATCATAATATTGCAGCAGGATTTAGGCCTTTTTTTTTCAAACTTCTAAATCAATATTATTCAAAATAAAACCCTCGAGTTTATTATTCACCATTTAGCCGCATAAAAATAACCATCTGTGACCACGGGTCGATACCAGTTATTATAGGCACACGATTCGAGATCCGATCTAGACAGAAAAGTGACGTCTTCCAAGCTACGCCCTCCAGTGATCCACCTGGTGTTACCGCTCAGGCTCCGGATCCCCAAGCATGTCCCGCAAAATGAAGACGTTTTCCTCCACTCTCATTGCTAATACGTGTAACCTCTCCTGCTTTTCCCCCCATTCGTTCAACACTGCCAAGTCATGCCGATTGAGCAAGTGTTCTTGTCCACTGAGATCGGTTCGATCTCGTTTGTCGAGGGATGGCCGGACTTGAGACTCTTCTTCGGCGGTCCGAGCAACAATGTTGGCCAGAGTTTGGTACAGTGCGGAAAGAAGGTTGGAGTAGGCTTTTGCTAGATCGACGTACCTAAGATAGCGTCCGTTCTGTTAAGAGTCGAGGGAGCCAGTAACAAACCCACGCGACGCACCAGAGGTAGTATGTCCGCGACGGATTACGGTCGGCAGACTTGGGTACCTCCTGTAAAGATACTAAGGAGGCGGCCGACAGTCTTGTTAAAAGGGGTCGAAGCACGTTTGGGGCTATGAGAGCCACTTTTGACAACTACAAGAGGCTAGGGTCAATTACCCCGCTTAACGGAATGTTGAGGGTTACTAACATGTTTCTCGTCCATCTTACCCTTATCCATCAATATCCTTATCACCTTGACGGCATCATCCCCGAAACGTTCTCTGACATTGCTTTCGTACACTCTCTGCTTTAGCCTCCGTCCGATTCGATCGAATTCGACGGTCACCCGACCGCTCCCACCACCCCCTCCCGAGACCGGAGCTAGGAATGCAGAAGCGAGCCCAGCTGGTGTGTGGTTGTCGTCATTGCAGAGCAAGGCGATGTAGTCTTTCACAGATGGGTTGTAGGACTTTTTGGTCGTGCGGATGCCGTTAAGAAGGACCGAGGTGGATGAAAGTTTCGACGATATATCGTGCGGACCGACAGGTTCTGAAAATATTACATACAAAGCATGAGCGAAGCGATATTGAGTTACATGCGTAAGGCTGACCTGAACGGAAGTCGAGTAAATTATGCTGCCTGTCTTCCGTGGCTTTCAAAGCGGCACGTAGAACTTCAGCTGTTTGGGTATTGTAGCGGTGTACTGCTGCTTCAATGATTATCTGGGTGGATCTACAATCAATGCATAAATCGTGCCTCTATTAAAAGCAGGTCGTACTTCATTACGGATACAAGTATTGAGTTTTGGATAGTTGACCTTGAAGAAAATATCTTCCTGGGGAAAAGCCATCGGCACGACTTCTCGGGGAAGAACTTGGGTGATATGTGCTCACATTGACAACCTTCTCGTCTTCGGTTGCATTCTTCTTCTGTTTCACTGTATTAGAGACAAAATATCTTCCAGAAACGGAGAGACCTATACCTTGGTGGACCGAGGTTCTTCCGAGCCTTGGCTGACGACCTATCAATGGGGAAATAACAAGATCAGTGACGACGTTTTTGCTGGAATGATGATCATACCATTCCAAGAGCATCGGCTTCCTCTTCCTCCTGTTGAATCTTCTTGGCCGCCATCATTTTGATCTCCATTAGATCTTTTGGGGTCAGGATGGAGTTCCCGCCTTCCTTTATCCTTTCTCGTTTACATTGCGCTTCGTGTTGAATTAGGCGGTCTCTTGGAGAGATATGCGACTTTGCAGTACATGGCTTGAGGAATTTTTGGTCTACGAGTGTATGAAAGGCGAAGCGATACTTCTTGACCTCTAGTGTTTGAACACCGAAGCCATGTCAGGCACACGAAGAGATATGGACGGGAAAAGCGGTATGCATACGTTTCGGATCCTCGAAAGCAAGGTTTTCTATAACTTGGCCGACTTTGAGCTTGCCGTTGTCTAGCACAAACGATAGAACTTCCGCAGCCTTGGTCCGATGTTTTAGTTGCGCGCTATAAACAGGCACTAGACTGAATTGCTGATTAACTCACTGCATCACCAAGTTTATCTCGGACAATCATAATGTATCTCCCGAACCTCAGCCTAGAGGCTGGCTCTTCCCAGTTGATCTCGTACACTTCTCCGTCAATCTCATCCTCGGAGTGCCACACGATGTTGTGTTGGATGAGAACGAGAAGGGCCAGGCGGACCTCTCTTGAAGAAACTCCTGGAGTGAGGCGAGTTAGCTGACCAAGTGGAAGCCGCCCGCGGATTAAAAGCGTTGAAGCCACTTGCTAGTTAGACGTTAGGGAGCGTAAGCAGGAGTGACGCAAGGGGAGAGGGAAACCTGGGACCGACTAACGGCTGTTACGAATCCAAAATGTGCATTGATAATATGGTAGCAGAGCCTAACGGTCTGCTTCTCGGCCATTGGAGGATGGATACAGGAATTAGTGGTTTACTTGTTGAGCAGGGGAAAAGAAATTCAAGGCAGGGACCCTCGAACCGCGGGAATGACGCTCGGTGACTCTCTAAACCATCACACCGACTGCGTCCAATGGGACGTCGGACTTTTTCCCGGGACTTGACACTCATCAACTCACTGAGTAGTCAGCGAGTCACTGGATATATCCCTACGCTCCTGTCAGCTCTTAACCTAGTGCGCTGGTCTCTATGGTTTCCTTGGATCAGCTTCAACAAAACCCATGGATTCAGACAACCAACCTCAGGACTCTGTCAGGCCAGTCATCACCGTTCTCGCTGTGCGTGATAGCTAAAAGTTTCGGAAAATTGCGAATATCTACGCTATTTTCCTTCATGTACTCTGAAGGAACGAGTCTGCCGATGAACTTACCAGATTGAAGGTATCCTGACCCGGGTGTACAAAGACCAGAGAGCTGTTTCTGTATAAAAGAAAAACAATGGATTATTAGAGAGGGGTGACTTTGGGAAGTTAAGTACTTGAAGCTCGGCTCTGGCGTAGCAGACCAGGTAGACTCTGGTATCCGGCTGGCATTTCCGCGGAATCGTCTGGATTCCCGAATCCACATTCGCTCGGCAATGTACAGTCATTCGAACGAGATGCGCATACTGAGAAACCTGCTCCCACTGACGGTAAAGAACCACGGGGCTCCAAGAGACCTCAGAATCCTTTCGCTTGAAAGCAAGCTCAACGGAGCTATCAACGATCTAGGACGCCAAGAATGCTACTTTGGAGTACAAAGTGGGATAGTCCTGCCCTGTTCTTTCTTTGCTAGCTTGCAATTCTTCGAATTTTGAACTTGATAGGGTTGAAAGGCTATGCTTATGCCTTTAGCTCCATCCATCCATCCTCTTGGGCTCGCCATCGACCAATCATCAAGTAATCCAGCCCAATTTACCACTTTTGTTCCCATTAAAACGTGCCTCCATCTCCGGAACACCAACGGACCGGAGCCTTTGCTGGGTCCTTTCTCGGACGGAAGCATTCTCGCCCATCCTCCTGCTGAAGCGCAGCATCGAAACTCCTCCAATTTTCTTTTTTCCGCTGCTGCTGATCCCAGGACGGTTAGCCGGGTATATGTCTCACTGCATTAGGACCGGAAAGGCCCTGCAGAACTACCTAGAGTATCCTCAATTTCGTCACATCGTCCCAAGACTGCATACTCCGTTCGGAATCTTCCCCAAGCTTGCCAATCCGAGGATAAGGCTCTGGCGGGTGCAAAAGGTCACAGGAGGGCGATGACGCGTACAGTTAGGGATCCCTCCCTGATCTAGTTAGTGGTCTGGATTCTATGGTGCACGGAGGGACCTGGTTAAGCAGGTCTCTTACGCCCGAGAGGTTCGGCGCGGTTTCGCGAACGAAACTCTTCCCGTCTCTAATCACGAGTAGACGGTACGGAAACGGTAGATCCTGAGAAGCTGGCATTAGGGATTGTCTGGTTACTGGATGCGGGGTCGGAGAGTCGGCCTTAGACAGAGCCTTCCACCATTATCAGTAACGAGCGAAAAGGACGCATAGCCTACAAGTACCCTGGGAGCTAGCATACCTATGTTTTGGTCTGTACCTTCCGCCATAAACGGCCTGAAGTGGGTCGGGCGCATCGCCTCTATCCGCATTTGAAGATGTCCTACGATCGCCCTAGTTCCTTCATGAACCGTCGCCCTGAGGAGTCCGCTTCACCTGATCCGAAGGCACCCCAGATAGGTTTTCAAAGGACCAAAAGCAACCACCTAGCACCACGTGGGTTTCAAAGCTGCGAGTGGTTATACGGGTCTTGCCGATCCTTGTCTGCTATTCGGCTCGACCCTTCACGAGATATCGTCAAGGCCGACTCCGCAAATCGTCTCCATCACAACGGCCGAAGTTTTTTTAATCCATTTCCCGTCCTGCCTTGAATGTCGCGATGATTGTGATCCCGGGGGTGGGGGTGTCTGGATTTGCCTTTCTGTTGGGGTTATGGGTGGCTCTCTGGACCTGGCGGGACTTGCCAGTGACTCGCTGGCAGGATGGGCAGTTGGTGGCATTGATTACTCTAAATTTTGCCCAATAGTCGCTATCGGGGGGTTAGGGAGCTGCGTGTCTCAGCGGAGATCTCCGCTCAGTCCTCCAGGGCGTAATCTAGCAGACCTTCCTGCCGACATCCGAAGTTCGCCCACGGATCTGAGACCGACTGTACAAGACTGTGTGTGCAGCTTAACTACGGTCAACTACGTTGTGAAAGATGCAGTGAAGTAGGTGGACAATTGTATGCGCCGAGGTCCAACGGGTTTCAAGACTTACAAGGCCGGGGCTGGCGTTCAGCGACGGCGGACAGAGCTCAGTCAATATATCATATTAATTAGGGAAGACGATGTAGGGATAAGGAGTTGTTGCAATGGCGCAGCGAGCCGCTTGGGGAGGGGATAGCGCTTCCCCAGTCCACCATGAAGCGCAACAAGACAAGCGGACGACCATCCCACTCATTAGGATCCGAAGCGACTGGAGGTAGCAGGATAACTTGATTCTATTTATAGCCAAGTATCTACCCTACCACAGAACGCGAAATACAGTCATAATCCCCAAAATACCACCGAGGTGTACGAACGTGCCTCTTTGCTCCCTTGGCTTTGATCGGGAACTATATACGGAGTGTCCCCAGTTGGTCGGAAGACTGTCTATATCTCCGATAGTTTGACGCTGGGCTAATAGACCTCCAGGCACATCAAGTGGCTCAGAAAGAGAAAGTGCAGTGCGCGGCACCATCAAGACGGTTTTCGTTTATCCGGGAACGCCCAAAGTCAACCAAGGCAAGGAAACTTTGATGGAATTACGCAATGCTAGTTCCGAATTGCAAATGCGAAGGTCGGAGGTTGAAGCCCATGGCGAAAGAGCGTCGTGGAAGGGGGATGGGCGGATGATGGGTGGTCCGTCGAGCTTAGGGCCGACCTTGTTGGAACAATGGTCAAGGAATGATGGTAGCCAAATATTCGCTGATTGAGAATGGGATAACTAGGTATATCGTCGGGGTGTGCGTTATATTATAGCCGACGAAAGCGAGAAAGGTAGCGCGGGGATGTACGCTTATTTGCGGTGACCCTGCATACCTCGATCATGGGTAGTGACGAGGGTGGGCTTTTGGTTGACGACAAACTACCCCTGCTGCGGGGATAAATACGTCACCCGCGTTTATCTGGGAGTCATCTCGTTCGAGGAACTGCAAAAGCAAAAAATTATTTGTGGACATCAAGCCGAAGGATTGAGTCCTGAAAAGGCATGACCGGCATTCCCCCAAGAGCTGGACCCTAGCTTAAAGCGGGATGAACTTGTTCTGGAAGTGATCTGCAAGAGACTAAGACGAAAGTGAAAGGAGTGAAGAGATGGTGGCAAGGGGTAGATTACCTTATCTCCGAGACACGCCGACATCCATCCACAACACCTCAAAGTACATAGCCACTGGATAAGCGGGAGTTGAGGCACCCGAGGACGGAGAGCTGTGGAAGTGCTTCGGCTTCGTGGTCGCCCAATTTCCGAGAATCCCAAAAGTGCGCGTGGCTCCGAGTTCTGTGCGATTTATGCGTCGTATTTCGAGCGTGAGGAGGAGGAGTGGGGAAGCAGGGCCGGTGATTGGATGGTGCCTTGAAATTCGAGATTACCGGTGTAATGGTAAGTAGAATTTGGTGTAACGTGTCCTCTGTGGGGCCATTTGCTTTCCTACCGCACTTTACCTGTCTCCGCCGACCCGACCTCTTCGCACTGCTCACCGTCAACGTCGAGGTGCTGAGGGATGACGTCTACGAGGGGAGTATACGGGGTGGTATATATGTACGTGGCAATCGACAAGTGTGTAGTGTAGAGACCTCCGCAGAGACCTGTGCCTGAATGTTAAAGCCCGGCGGAATAACTAATACAGAGAGTGACTGATGGTGTACGATATGACACAAAGTTTATGAAAGCCAAGCTAAAAAGAAAAAAAGAAAACGAGATGAAGGGGAAGGGTTTGTGGATGGAAATGATGGGTTCAGGCACACACTCACTGATGTCCGGTAACAACCCACCCACACTAACTCGTATTTCTTCTTTCCCCCCCCCCTCTTTTGCCTCTCTCTCATTCCACTCCCCCCCTTCCCTTCCCCTTCCCTCCCAACGCCCTCTTCCCCTCCCCATCCTTACTACTACTCTCTCTCTCTCTTTCCTATCAAAAAATTCTGCTAGCTATCTATTTTCAAACAGGTCACCAACACCTCTCAGTCCAAAACCCAACGGTCCACCTGCAAATCCTCCGAAAATCCTCCAAAAAGATAGCAACCCTCATCTACCACTCCCAATACACGTCCAATGTCATACAACCCTCCACCCTCACAAGGCGGAGACAGTCGTCCTTACACTGCAACCACAGATGCTAGCTACGACTATGACGACCAGCGACCAAGCACATCCGCAGGAGGCGCTCAGTGGGCTTATCCCGATTCCCGTCCCACCACTTCGCGAGCTGGAAAGAGCAGAGGAAAAAGCAGCAGGGGCTACACCGGAGGAGCTGAAGACGATTATATCGAAGAGGAGGAAGAATGGGAGGAGAGCGAAGATGAAGACGTTTTCACCTATCTACCCCCAGACACTACCCAGCAACAGCAGTTACAGCAACTTCAAAACCAACAACAGGCCCAGTTGCAAGCTGCCGCTGCTCAGCAGAAACTGCGGACAACCGTCGAACCGGCCTCCTTTGCGTATACGCGTCCAGCCACAGGCGCAGACCCTTCCTCGTCCGCCCCTCACCCCGGAGCATCTGGTTCTGCAGGCGGAGCATCCATAGGCCAAGAGAGCATACCGAGCTCAGCCGCAAATCATCCTGCGGGTACGACAGTGTCTACTCCTCATTCCCCGGGTTCGCCTTTAACGCCCTCTTCAGCTGCCGTCCCTCTTCAACAACTTTCATCCTACCACCCAAACCAACAACAAACACCAGCACCGACCCGTCTACCCCCCGTCGAATCTCCACCGGATACAACGTCAACCGCTCCTCCATTCGCTTTCGATGTAGGCGCCGGTGGTCAGCATTACACCGAATCCTATGGCATGACCCCGCTCTCAACCGCGGCCGGTCCCCCAATGTCCACCATCAGTGGGAGTAGAGAACATCACGTGTCCCTGCCAACGGCCACATCTCGCATCTCATCCGAATACGGAGCCTACACCATGAGCGCACCAATGACCGGAGATACCCAAGGTGGAATGACCAGCGGAGCTTACTCGTCCAGGGACCGCTCGTTTGACGACGCCGGAATGAGGTATCGGCCTGATTCGAAGAGAACCAAGGGATCCAGTTCGGGGGATAGCGGTGAGATAAGAACAGGGAGGGAATCTATCAAGTACGTATTATTTCCTCGGCTCGTCGGTCTTGGCCAACCCTCGGGGGGGTCGGATTAGCCGCCGAACTAACCTAATATCCCCCTTTCTTCCGAACCCAGGACCGACCTCTCAATCTCCAATGCGCCCTACACTCCCACTTTACCTTCAACGCCGGACACCCGGATCGGCGGTCAACGCCACATCGTGTACAATGAAGAAGGCGAACTGGAGGATTCTCCTTACCCAGAGGTTCGCGCGTCCGTATCCAACACGGACGATCCTGAGATGCCCGCTCTGACGTTCAGAGCGTGGTTTGTCGGGCTGCTACTCTGCATCATTGGCGCGGCGTTGAACATGTTCTTCACGTTGCGGTACCCAGCTCCTTACGTCTCCCCGTTGATTTTGCTGTGAGTTTCTCCGGGTTTCGAAAGCGAAGCGTTTTTTTGCTCACACCGCGACTCGCCTGCTTCAACAGACTTCTCGCCTTCCCAGTAGGCAAGACCATGGCCTACATCCTGCCCATCCGATCTTGGTTCATTCCTTCAAACATCCCGTTAATCGGAGGCCAGGAGTTCAGTTTCAATCCAGGTCCATTCAACATCAAGGAACACGTCTTGGTTTACATCATGGCAAATGTCGCTATTAACCCACCTTACGGTATGAACATTATCATCGTGGCGGATAAAAAGTACCACTATCCACTTGGCGTCGGGTGAGTTCATCCTTTGCGTTGCAACATGTGAAAATTTACCAACACCGCGTGGTCATTTCTAGGTTTACGTTCCTCCTTCTGCTCGCAACCCAAATTACGGGTTTCGCATTGGCTGGTATCTGCCGGCGGTTCCTCGTTTGGCCCGCCAGCCTGATCTGGCCCGCCAACCTAGTCACTTGCACGCTTTTGAACACTCTACATGCAGAAGATGACGAGATGGAAGGTGGTGGCATCACGAGGTTCAAGTTCTTCATCTACGCCGCGCCATTGGCATTCCTTTATTACTTCCTACCAGGTGTGTGACAAGCGAGATCGGGCCTGTGGGGCAGATCCAAAACTGACCCTTCGACCATTAGGATTCCTTTTCACCGGACTCTCATACTTTGGTTTCATCTGCTGGATTGTTCCCAACAACCTCGTTGTCAACCAGCTCTTTGGATCTGTGACAGGCCTGGGCATGAGCTTTATCAACTTTGACTGGAATCAGATCGCCTACATCGGTTCCCCGTTGATGGTTCCCTGGTGGGCAGAAGTACACATCTTTATCGGATTCGTGTTTTTCTACTGGATTTTGGTGCCGATCATCTACTACAATGACGTGAGTGAGGGATCGAACGACACCTGCTTGCCCGCGTCCTGATTTCAGTCGATCTGCGCCCTCTAGATCTGGAAGACGGGTCACCTTCCTCTGGCATCCAATACCGCCTGGGATAGGTTCGCCAGTCCGTACGACATCGATCGTGTCATCACTCCCGAAATGGCGTTGAATATCACGGCGTACGAAGAGTACTCCCCGCTGTACTTGTCTGCGACCTACGCCATGACCTACCTCATCGCATTCATGCTTTCTACCGCGATCTTGGTTCACACGTTCTTGTACCACGGTCGAGCGATGTGGAATGGCTTGAGGAAGACGAAGACGGAAGATGAGGACATTCACGCCAAGCTGATGAGGAACTATCCTGAAGTTCCCAACTGGTGGTACCTCTCCTTGTTTGTGGTCTTTTTCATGCTCGCCATTGGTGCCGTTTTGGTGGGTGGCAACACGGGAAGCAGCTCGGGATCGTGCAAAGCTAACAGGTTACTACCCCTTCTAGATCAAAGACGTCGACACCCCCGTTTGGGCGCTTTTCCTCGCCATCATCCTCCCGATCATTTACGTCGTGCCCTCTGCATACGTCTATGCTATGACGGGTCAACCTGTCGGCATCAACTTGCTGGCAGAAACGATTCCTGGCGCACTGTTTCCCAACCGTCCCATTGCCAACATGGTCCTCAAGTGTTACTCTGTGCAGACGATGCAAATCGCGCTGGCTTTCACGCAGGACCTCAAACTGGGTCATTATATGAAGGTTCCTCCGCGTGCTACGTTCATGGGTTCGTGAGAAGTCCTTTCGGGATAGCTCCGAAGCCCCCGCTGACCTGTTTCTACTTCCCTAACAGTGCAAGGCGTTGCTACCGTGATTGCCGTCATTGTTCAAGTCGGTGTCAAGCAGTGGCTGTTCGCGACCGTTCCGGATATTTGCGATGACAAACAGGCTAGCCATCTGAGCTGCCCCAACAACGAGGTGTTCTACGCTGCATCGGTTATTTGGTACGTACCAGATGCAATCTTCTGAGAAGCCCTACTGAAGGCAATGTTTTGTTACCCAGGGGTTTGATTGGTCCCACTCGGCAATTCGGCAAGGGTCAACTCTACTACGTTCAGACCTTCGCCCTTATCATCGGCGCCGTCCTCCCCATCCCGTTCTGGTGGTGGCAGAGAAGAAATCCTAAATCAATCCTCCGATATGTGGTAAGCGGCTCTCGAAGCCAGCCTCCTTAGCTCGATTTCTCAACAGCTCGATTTCTCTCTATAGAACATTCCGGTCTTATTGAACGGGCCCACCTTCATTCCACCAGCCACTGGAATCAACTTTTCTGCATGGTTCGGAGTTGGTTTCATCTTCCGTATGTATCCTTTTTTTTTTTCCCCACATCCTTGTCACGAGCTAATACTGTAACCGTCGCCCAGAATACCTTGTCCGGACAAGGAACTTTAGGTGGTGGTCGAAATTCAACTACATCCTTAGTGCTGCATTGGACTCGGGTACCATCTTTGGAACCGTGTTCATCTTCCTGGCGTTGCAACTACCCAAAGACGGCAAGCTAGCCTTGAACTGGTGGGGCAACACAGTATGGCAAAATAGTACGTCCCCCCTATATCGGTCTTGTCGTTATGTTTAACTGACATCTTCTGTAAAAAGCTGCCGACGCCGCTGGAACTGCATATTTCCCCACCGACCCGGCTGTCGGCTTCTAGATCAACACTTTTATGCGCTATCCCTATTCAACGATCTCTCCTTTTGAATATATTTCTTGTGAACCAGACTTTCTTTTTTTTCAGCTGTTTTTCGTTCGTGCTATCCTTTTAGTCCCAGATATATCCTTCATTCCTGTTTCTTCGGTTTTATATGGGTGGCCGTCTCGAATAGATGAGGAATGTATGATACAAAGTTTCGAAGACAGACAGGCGAAGAAATTTGGGATAGCGAATAACTTTACAAACTAAGAAGCGACAGAGGCGGGCTGGGCATCGACAGCATCGGCTGGTGGCGGTGGAGCTGACGGAATAAGCTCCTCCAAGAAGCCAGGCAGGAAGTCATCAAGCTGTTGTTTCGTGGACTCCCAGTATTGGATTTGGGACGGCGTACGGCTGTCTGGGTGATCAGGTGCAAGTAGGACTTGAGATGCATTCAAGACGAGGACGACGTTCTTCAACGATTCGGGTATTGCTTCGTACTATCCCAACGTGTTAGTATGGCCAGAGGTGCCCACCGAGCTTGGGTTAAAACTCACTGCCTGGTCTCTCTTTCCGCTGTGCATGACACGATCCATCATTTTCAGGAGGGACAACCACAGCTCCAGAGTGTCCCCGGCGTCATCCGCAGAACGAACACTAAAGTGCAGGAACGACTTGCATGCGAGAGCGGACACCCGAAGCCGTGCTTCTCCCATTCCCTGTTGGTCTTTGACGTAGACCTGAGGTTTCAAGAGCTCCTCTAGGATGGGGAATAGGACACGATCAAACAGAATCCTGAAATCAAAACCAGCTTGAACACCAGCAGAAAACTGCGTGCCGGGGAGAATCCTTTGCAAGTGTCCCAATGCGGCGTGGCGAACTTCTTTGCAAGCACTGGATGATTGCCGGCCTAGGGCACCCAAAGGAAGCATCCAGAAATGCGACCAAGCTTGGTAGTTGCTCTGTCAGTACACCGCAGGTAAATCACACTGATATACACGACTCACCTTCGGTTTCAGGAAGTGTTGAGCGTTCGATGAAGCTCGGAATGTATTTCCTCAGATCCGCAATAGTGTCAATCGCCTTCACCCCTCTTTCTACTACTGGTTCGCTGTGGCAAGACGCGTTAGACTATCAACGAGGAAGTACGGGAAACGATCATACAGGTTCAACGGCGTGGCCATTTGTCCTCGAGGCTCGGACCGTTTGCCTTCAACGGCTTGACCTGCCGAAGTCGCAAACGTTTCGAGCAAGTATGTAAGAGCAGCAATATTTTCGGGGGCCACAGTTTGCTCGCTCTCTTGTCCGATGAAGTCCATAATCAGGGTGAAAGAGATTTTAACGGCCTCTGAGTGCGACATTGTACTCCGAAGCAAGGTAGATACCAGTCCCCATTCTGTGGCGGAACTAGTGGAAAAAATTCAGCGTAAGACACCCAGAATCTAAGGAAACAATCGCACTTTATGATATTGTGATGCTCTTTCACCAGGCGAGCCAGCCCCGTAGCAAGTTGTTCAGCCACGGCGTTCGTTACGCTTGGAGGGAGGCTGCGCAGGAGATCAATCGAAACATACACCTGATCTCGTAGAGAGGGCTGAAGATCACGTGTCAACTAACATAAAAGTCATTGGACGAGGACAAGGCTCACCTGTTCGGCAAGGATGAGACCCAACCGCAGAAGACCAACCACGGCCCTCTCAATCAAAATGATACCGAAGCGTTCTGATGCTTTTAGAAGGCCTGATATATGCTCGAAAACGACAGGCCTATGAACGCATGTCAGCAGCGCTCCATGAAAAGCCAAGATCGGCGTCATACCATGTTTCCTCGATGTGGGTCTTGGTCTGGCATGCCACACTAACCATGGTTTCCAAGAGGAATACGGATGTAGGGTCGTAGGGCAAAGGTTCCTTGGGGAATTCGGCCCTCGAGTTTGCAGGGGGGACTGGATCCGTAATGATTTCATCTACAAGGATATCTACAGTCCGCCGATCGGCTAGGACCTGCAGTGCACGCAGGGCTGCCACGAGTGCTTCTACCTCGAGCGTCCTGGGGGTGTATCGATATTAAGTACAAGGTTTCTGGGCAGGAGGGAACGACGATACGTACATGATTTGACTGTAAATCTCATCAATCTTGCAAGACGAGATGCAGTCCATGGTGCAGAGTGTATTCTCGATATCGTCCTTGGTTGGTTCCCAACCCGCCAGTGAATCCGAGCTTTGGCCGTAGGGCGTCAGAAGATACGAAGAGAGTGCTGAAAGGAGGCCACCGTCGGAGCGATGTAACTGGGGTGTCGCTGATGCAGCGGGCTGCATGGGGATCGCAGAAACACCACCCAAGAAATCCTCCATCTGCAGCATCCGCGAGGGAAGGAGGGAATGCATAAACAGAGTTTGGAACATCTCGAATATCTGGAACGATTCGTTGATAAATAAACCAGGGACCCTAAAGAGGAAAAGGCCTTACCAGACTCCAGCCCTCGCGAATTGCGTTACCATTCCCGTTAGCGATGGTGAAGAGAACCACCGTCGCAAGTTGGCCGCGTAGATTGGTCCCAAACTTCACGGACAGCGGAGAGACCGTCAAGGACTGGCCTTCAACATCGACTACTGGAAACTTGGTAGACTTCGGATCCGCTTCCGCAAGGAGGCCGGTAGCGTGCGAGAGAGACTTCACCACATAGTCAAATACCTCGGGTAGGTGGAATCGACCAGCAAGGGTTGCGCATTTACGGAATCCAGCGATCGCCCGTTCCACCACGTAGTCATCATCGAATGCGGTGAAAGCGAACGCAATCGCCGAGATAACAGATTTCCAAGTCAGCTGGAACATAGGCCGGTCAAGTAGTGCTGTTTCGCAGCAAACAAGGGAGCCTGAAGAAAAATTGAGGTATCGTGTGAGTAAATGGAAGGAGCGGCGAATACAATACAGCATACCAGCCTCCTTGCTTCGTATTAACAAGGCTTTCCAAGCATATTCAAAACCTAATTGACCCGAATGTTCCTCCGGAAGGACGATCTCGCGCTTCTTGATAGACTCATAAATCGATTTCTGAGATGTGAAGGATCAGTTAAGTCAAGAAGGTGTATTATGCTAGCACCTTCATACCAAGTAAGCAGGATCGAAGTTCGAGCCGTCGTTAACGCCTTTGAGATTTTTTTGGTAATCCTCGAGGGTCATACGTTTCTAGTAAACCAAACTCGTCAACACACGAGAATTATTAGGAGCTATCAAGGCGATGTACGCACCCGATTCTGAGGATTGTACAGGTCCGTATTCAACATGATGACCGAATACGCTAGAACATATACCGCGTCGGTGGACTTGACTTCAGCTAGAAAGATATTTTGTCGGCCAAATGATTGCATACATAAACGTTACTGGCTTACGCGGTTTAGAAGCGAAGTAGATGTCAGCAAATGTTTCAGTAATGCGGGCGATGGGTTGGGCTTCTCCAGGCAAGCGGAAAGCTTCGAGTAACAAGCGCATGGCATCGGCCACAGATTTCTGTTCAGAGACCGACATGAGCAAGAATGACGCCGGAGGGGCCAATGACTGCCTTACCCCGGTAAAGTCGAATAGTCCGATGAACTCCTTCAGGACGTCAATCTGGTCGGGAGCTGAGATCCAGTCACCAAGCACTTTCTTGTCCAACCTTGGGGTACTTTTCAAGAATTTGGCTAGTGCCCGTGCACGAGGAACATCCTTGTCGTCCGGCTTATAGATCAGCCCATGCTCCTCGAGATAGGCCAGTCCAACTTTGGGTTTTGTGTTGAACTTCGCGGCACCGGCGAGCAGGAGGCCCTTCGAGGCTTTTGACTCCGCAAGGGCGTCTGGCTGAGGTTTACCCTAAAAGCGACAAGCATTAGCCTGAGGTAGTTTGTGTATCCAAGGATATTACTTGCCTTGGGCAAGCCTGGGGATTCCTATACATTTATTCGGTAAACTCGAGTATCAAGACGAAGAGATCGGACATACCACTTCTGCTCGAGCCGCCATGTGCTCAACGTATGCCAAAAGAACATCAAGACATAGCAACTGTGAGCTGTATCGTTGGTATTCGATACTGCCAGTATACTGAGTGGGGTAAACTCCCTGATCCGGGAAGAGTCTTCAGCGGTGGGAATCGTTTTATTATACAATGGTGAACGTACCCTCGCCATGAAAGAAATGAGACGTTCGAACAAGTCCTCACAATTCACGTCACAATCGTAATTTGCCCATAGGTCGACCATAAACGTCGGCTGACGAGCAATATACGCCAATGTCTCCAGCATCAATTCTCGCGTCAGGCCCTTGGCAGGGACCACACCGGGTCGTGGTGTTGGTGGGGTCTGGTCTCCCAACAGTCCACCTTCTAATGATAACGGATCTGATAGATCGAGACTTCCGCTACCCTGCCCATCAGGCCGAGGAGTTCCTGGCGACGACGGGGCTTTCCTGGAGTTCCCAGCATTCAGGGAAAGTTGAACCTTTGGAGGCAAGGGGTTTACTGGCGGGGCAAGTCGGTCCATAGTGAAGGAGATAAAGAGCTCGAATTGGAGCTTGAGATCTTCTCTCATAGTATCGAATAAAGTGACAATTGCTCGAAGGGATAACCGAACAACGTTGACGTTCTCGGAACGGGCGAGCTGGAAGAGGTATTTGCACCCTTGATCAAGGAGCATCGTGGACAAGGACTTGAATCGAGCGATCCGCGTCCCCGATGCTTCAAGCCCTGCATTCAGAATACCAAGGATCGAAAGCCGGATCGAGTCGGAATGCTGCATGTCGTGGGGGTCTAGGAGATTTACAAGGACTCGCAGGAGTTCCTGTGCGGAAGGGAGCCCATATGGTGTAGACGCTGGAATGGCGCTTGTCAATAGGTAGTCAATTGTTCCGAGTTTGGTGGTCGCACCTTGAGCCTCCACGGATTCATTATCCAACTCGGGATCCAAGCCATCCAGTTTGGAGAAAACTCGACGGACCATGGAATGCATTGCTGTCTCGGCGCATCTACGAAGCGATTCTGGACGGCGCTCTAGGTTAGGCTCGATGAGTGAACGCGAGCTAACGGATGTACTAACCGCTGAGTCTCATCTGACAACAGACAGTAAGGACTGTTTCCAACATTTCACAGAGCTCCACGTCTCCTAAGAGGTTACCAACGACAGAAGCCTGGCATGTGTCGATCACGTTGACTATCCGCATCAAGACAACTTCGTCCCCTGAGGAATCGGTCGCCTCAAACTTGCAATGCGCCAAAGAGTTGCTGAGCTCTCCTAGAGCCCTCTGAGTATCGACCGAGTGTTCGTTTATTAAACCAGCTGCGAAGAAGTTGTGAATAGCAGCCAGTGCGGTTGCCGTAATTGGGCCCGTCGACAAGGGCGATCGAATGAGTGCGAGGAATGGTGCAAGAACGATCGGAAGAGGAATTGAAAGGATTTCTACGGGATTAAGAAATAGTATCAGCTCGAAATTATACCGAGCTCGCATCCGCCATGGCATACCGTGCGTGTCATTTATGTTGCGCTTAAGCTCGTCGAAACCAGCCATCAAGCCAGCCTCTTGGCGATCATGACCTGAGCGGCCGACGGTATCTCCAGTTCCTGCAGGTGTCCTGAGGCCCATACTTGTCGCCAGATTGGATGCTCTGGGTGGTCCTGGCAGGCTAGACGCCCAACGAGAATTCTTGCGCATAGCGGACGTGACGGAGAGGATCTCTGACCATACGAGGTGTAGAGGAGAGACAGCCATTCTAAAGCTAGATGCGGACACAGCTCCTTGCTGCGCCATCTCGTCTTGAATGATTCGGTACCGGAGGTCGCCTGCGGTAAGATTCAAGAGAGTCTGCGGCGAGACGTGGTCAGGATTACAAGAACCGCGACGCACGTCGGTCCCACGTCGATGTCTGAGTGTGGTAATCTCCGGCAATTGGGGTCGCCGTTTTGCGATTCAGCTGCCCTCCCTCAACCACCTCCCGCAGTCTTCGTATACTAGATACCAGCATGGAACCAGCAGTACCAGACATGTCAAGCTACCCTACAGTGTTTAACCCCGAAACATTGAATCGCAAAGGACTCTGCCCGGTATCGACCCTCGAACATAAGCGACAGCAGGAGACTCGGGAGACAGCCGATTCCGTGCTCCCTTCTCAGCATTCCTTGTATTACGAGGTAATAATACCGTTTGTATGTTACAACTTTTAAACTTAGTGATGCTTTGCTAGGTTCATGGAGACGGCGAACAGAAAGTCGTGCTCATTATGGGGTAATGTTCAACTTACTCCATGCCTCGCGCATTTCAAGCTTCCCCCTAACGCCTCGTCATCTGATTTAGGCTGAACACCAGCTCTTTTGCATGGGCCCCTCTTCTTGAACATTTGACAAGCGTGAAGGAATCCGACGGTAAAAGCCGCTATTCCGTCCTCGTTTTCGACAACCGTGGCGTTGGCAACAGTGGAACCCCGATGGGTCCATATACGTAGGTCACATTTTCGCGCCACTGTAGTTTCGTATCACTTACCATGCGTTGAAAATTCTCAGCACGAGTGGAATGGCGGCTGATGTGATACTACTTCTCGAATACGTCGGATGGACGAGTTCAAGCCGCCAATTGCACGTTGTAAGCATTCTAGAACGTTTCTCGCGTCTCTTTGTGCGCTAATTAATTGGATTTTCAGGTTGGAGTAAGTGAATGCGCTCCGATAAACGTTTCTATCTGAAGCTAAAGCCTTTCCAGGTGTCTATGGGAGGAATGATTGCTCTGGAAACGGCCTCACGTATTGCTCAACGCATCGCGTCACTCTCCCTAATAGTGACCACGGCGGGAGGATGGGCTCCACGAAACTTCACCCCGTTCAAGGGCATCCGATCGCTCGCGCGGTGAACACTCTCCGCTCTACAGTCCTGAAGTCACATTCACTGAGTATTTTGCTGGGAACAGGCTCACCTTCGTAAAGGCACCCGAAGAAAAAGTAAAACTAGTTCTCCCATTGCTATACCCCTTGGACTGGCTCAAGGAGCCTGCTGAAGGATACGACCGCCCCGAAATTACGAACGCTGAATACGTCGGAGCCGCCTTCCTTCGCCGAATCAACATCGCACGGCGGCAGACCTTGGTTGGCGCGTTGTCCCAAATGGCTGCGGCTTTGACGCACCATGTCTCTGCAGCACGACTCCAAAAAATCTCGGCTTCCATACCAAAGATTTACATCATGACCGGCGACGAAGATAATTTGGTTAAACCAGCAAACTCATATCATCTCAAGTCATGCATGCCGGAAGCAGAACTCGAGGTCTGGGAGGACAGCGGTTCGTCACTTTGCTTTTAGCCGGCTTCGAATCAAGGTTATTAACTAATTTCGTGTATCCGGCCACAATTTCAGGTCATGACGTGCCTGCACAGCGTCTGAAGCGTTTTCGAGCAAAGATGGTCAGCGTGATGCAGGAGGGTTGGGACCGCCGACAAACCGAGCCAACTGCATAGTATACCTGCACGATAAAGTGTATATGGTTTATTGTAACACACTAGCTCCCCGTAAAAGAGATGAAGGATCGCTCCAAGACAATTATCCGACCCAGGCTTGACTGACCAGCCGTTGCGTGGTTAACAAAGCCTGATACCGCACGTCCGAGTTGTCGTGTGACATGAGCTCCATCACGCGGGTCTTGGCACCGAGGTCGCTGAGTGTCCTAAAAGGGAGCTCAATCAGGTTATGCTTAAGAATCAAGCAAGTAGTTGGGGCGTACTTCTTGCCCCGTTCGTAATACTTGACATATTGACCAACGTCGTGGGCAGCGACAGCCAAGACTACCGGGTCAGTCGACTCTTTCAGCAGCTTGACGAGGACCCTAAACGCAAGGTTCAGAAACTGAATTATACAACCGGCTCATTTCCTCACTTGAGCTGTTCGTAATCTTTGTCATTCAACTTGGTAGCATTCTCCTTCCAGAACGCCTCAGAGTCATGAACAGGAGTCCAGCTGAGGTGACCGGACGACAGCTCCGACGTGTATTCATCGTAGGTACTGGAGAAGGCAGCGTAAGTTACCTGAGTAATCTTTTGCGTAGGAAAGCTTACGTCAAGCTCTCAAAGTTCGTGGTCAGTTCGTCCTTGAGGAATTCAATGTCTTCCACGATTTCTTCGTCGCTCCATTTCCTTGTAGAAAGGTTCTTGACGTAGGGCAGTAATTTTGCAACAAGCATAGCGGGGAGATTTTGTGAAGGTGCTTTGGCGACGAGATTCTGCACAAGACCACTCGGACTGTCAGACTCTCCTCTTGGCTGATAGGAGCTTTCCTTACTCGGTAGGTGGCGACAATGACTCGTTGCACTTTCTCCTTGACGACGCTTTGGGCGATGATCATGAGAAGTGGGATAATGTCAAACTTCCTGAAACGCAGTAGTCGTTGTCGAAAGCGTATCAGACGCAAAGGTCATTGCGATAAGAGGATGTCTGGGCACCTGTTGATCTGCTCCGCAATATCCTGCTCAAAGGTCAAAAGCCAGAAGCAGAATCCTACTTGGTAGGCCATCTGAGGTGTAGGATTTGACTCTAGTATCGTGACAAGTCTAAATATCAGTTAGCGAGGAACTTCATGAGGATACTGGGCCACGAGCTTACCCATCGACGAGGTTGGGCAATGTCCATGCGGCTTTCCGGCATTCGGTTCGAGTAAGCAAGGCTTCTAAGCTCTGTACAGCGACATCCCTCGCGTGTGGGGATGACCCGCCGATGAGAGATGCAAGGGTGTTTAGGAATGGCTGGATTTGTTGATTGGGAAGAGGCCCGGATTCGGAGGAGAGGAGAGTCGTGAGGATTTGGGCAGCCTTTAGCTGGACAAACTCATCCGGAGTGGTGCACGCTCTGTATTTTATGCACGAGAATGTATAAGAAGCAGAGCCTCCTCGTTGCAGGCTGACTTGCATACCGAAGAAGAGGACCGTATGGCAATTCAGGCTCGGTGTCGATCTGCTTCGTAAACAGGGGAATCCGTTCGTCATGGTCTACGCGGAGGACGTCAATCAAGGATAATACTGCTATCGGTGACGGAGGGCTGCGTACCAAGCAGCGCGTCGCCGATCATAACCAAGAGATACTGCATTGTGTCCACCCTAACTAGTTTCTTCAGCAGCTTGAGATACAAAGTTGCGTAGGTCGGGCCATCTGTAACCAAGATGCTCTGAACTTTTGCCTGAGGCTGCCTATCTACTTTTTTGACGAGGGCAAGTTCTTCAGATGTCACTAAATTAGCGCGTTGGTAGCCCTAGACGAAGGACTCGACGTCATTCCATCGACTCGGGAGAGACGCAGAGTGTTGAAAAATGCTGACCTCCCAAGGAACAGGCTTTGAACGGATCTTCTCCGTGGACGAGTCCAACCAGGCATTGGCGACGAGGGCTAGGGTGGACATGGTTGAGCACAGGGGCAAGGCTGCATCGAAATGATAGAATTTCAGGCGGTCCGGTTTCCTTGGCCCAAGAACGATCTCCTGGATTGCGGCGGGCTCTCATCATGAGCTAGTCCCATGTACATTAAATCAAAATCAAACTAATAATAATAATACATAAATATGAAATGATTAGCTGCAGCGAAGTCACCCATCGACTTGACTGAGATCCCTGCGGCGAACGTTTGCGGACTACTGTCGAGGTCGCAGACAGCCCTGACGCAGGAGAATGATCGGACCGGGGACCGAATGAGTCTTTGAATGACTGTGATGCTTACTCTTGATGCGGATAAGACCAGCATGACGGAGGTGCAGCATAGAAGGCCTTGGAAACCCGGCCGCTCACACCCGCGTAAGCCGCAGCACAGAGCGAAAGGCAGTGTCCACGGAGGCCGCTTGATCTTGATATATAAAGAGTACTGGGTATCTGCAAGTTTCTTTGAACCCGCTCAAGACATCCTGATCACCTTTGCAAACGCTTTTCGCCCCTTCCTCAAAGGATCTGTGCTTACATAATACAATCACGGGGAGTTCCTAGAGAGATTTCTCCGCAGTTGACCGAATCTCCGACCGTCGAGCCAAAACGACACCATCGCACGACAGTCCTCCCAAGCAATTCCACCAACACCTCCATCAAGCAATGGCATCCACTATCACCAACAGAAGCAGTCCTGCACGTCCATCCCCTCCTTCAATCAGCATCGACCCAGTTGCCCACACCACTTCAACGTCCTCCTTAAGCCCCGGCTCCAAGCTCAAAGGCCGTGCAAGAAGTTCCAGTCTCTTAAAAGTAGAGGAGATCAGAGAGTCCGTTGATGATGTCCTAGACCAGAGCATGTATGCCAACGTGAACCAGGAGTGGGTCAACCGAAAAGGTACGCTCAAATCTTGTTCGGTGCATCGTTCCACGTCGTCAGTCTCGCATTTTAATGACAACTGACCTCACTCCCTCCTCGGCCGCCGACTCCTCACACAACAGGCGCATGGTTAATTCACATCGTTCTCATTCTCGGTGGAAAGCTACTATTCGACCTCATACCGGGGGTTACTCAAAACATTAGCTGGACTATGACCAACATCGCGTACATGCTGGTGAGCCTTCATTTCCATCCACGCACCAACTGCTCACTTCGCTCACGCCCCGTGGCCCATACCATCTCAGCTCTCCTTTTTGATGTTCCACCATGTCACTGGTATCCCATTCCAATCTGACATGCACGGTGGCGCGTATGACGACTTGACCCTCTGGGAGCAAATCGACGAAGGAGCTCAGTACACACCGGCCAAGAAGTGGTTAATATGTCTGCCAATCGGACTGTAAGGAACCCTCCTTGTTGACTCTCATTGTCAGCTGACCAACGCCCATCTTTAGCTTCCTTGTATCCACCCACTTTACTCACTACGATCCATGGCTGTTCGCCATCAACATCACCGCTTTGCTCATCGTCTTGATACCTAAACTTCCAATTGTACGTTGGACGTGCTCTCCAGTAACCGGGGGGTTGTACTGATTTTATACCCAAGCTCCACCGCCAACGAATTCGCATCTTGCCAGATGATGATGCCTCAGGTTTCGCTACCCCAACCTCACCAATCCACAGCGGCGCCACCACGCCACGCACCCGACCATCCAGCATGATCATGTAAAGCCGCCCGACGTCTTGAGGTCACCTCACCTTCGCTTTTCCTTCTTGTGTTCAGGTCCGCTCGTCCCTATCTTATCTCAAGTCAATTTTGCTAGCCAAAACGAGCTTCCCTACTCATCCACAATCCACTCGCTAATTACCTATACTCTCATTTCTTCTCCCAATCGCATTGTCTAGCGAGGCCTCTACGTTTCAATACAGGACATTTATCAAATAAAACAAACGGATTGGGGAGCACGGATTAGTTGGTGGGAGGTTGAACTCCCTCTATCAAAAAGGCCTTAGACGATCATTGCTGCTCGTTACTCTTGGAAGTCTCTTGTTTCAGGATGTCTTGATAGTTTGTCAACCGCATCCTAAATAGAGCCATATGAGCGATACTCTTCCCAACGCGTGCTGCCAAACCTACAGATTCCGCAACAGCATCATGATAGTAACCTTCCCCACGGATGGAAGGTAAAGAGACGCCTTCTCCCTAACGTCCTTTTCAAAGTTCTTCTCGGAGCTAACGTTAACGCAGATGCAACCATCCTTGAGCGCTCCCGTATCGACTTTGTAGCTTGCGCTAGGAACAGCAGAGATGACGACATCCGATAAGGCTAAGCACTGCTCGAGTGTGTTTGAAGAAGAGTTGACGACGTGTCGTGGGTAGTACAACCGACTCGGGCCGGTGGGCGTACTGGAAGCAGGACGTTTGTTGTATTCTTGAACCGAGTCGATGTCGACCGAGAAGACTCGCGCTCCGTCGTTGGACAGGAGTGCTGCAAGTGGGCGACCTACGACTTCCGAACTGAGCGCATTCCGGCTTGTTAGTGCATGGGAGTCTCAGCAAGTCTCGTCTTGAATCACCCACCGGTTGATAACAGTTACAGTCCTTCCATATGCCCTGTCACCGTAGGGCAGCAAAATATTGTAGACACCCATAAACTCTAAGCATTTGACGATTGCCAATGGAGTGCAGGGTAAGATGGACTTGATGGTTCCTTCTGGCGGAATGTCTGAATTGGTTGGGGCGGTGGGTGAGGCGCCTGTGAGGGCGGAGGATGTCGCTGACGCAAGTGACTGGGGTTTTATGAAGCGTATGCTGTAAATTCACGAAGGAGCAAGTGAGAAAAAATCCAATCGACAAGGTATTCATTCCAAGGATATCATCTGACGCACTTGTGGTAAAGATTGAAATGGAACTTAATGTTCAAGCCTTCGACGTCTTTGTACGGTGATACGAGCTTTGCTCAAGGGGTCAACAGCAAAGCCTGAAGAGGAAAAACGGTCCAGATACCTGCTGAAGGTAGTGATCTTGAAGCCCACCAAAGATTGGGTAATACACCTGAGCGAACCCTCTGTTGATACGGCTAGAACTCACATGAGTAAAATGTCTCGTACCATCATGCCATCGACGCCAACATCCTCGTTTGCCTCGATGATAGCCAACTCCACTCCCTCGCCATTCGAGCCAACCGACCCAGCATCTCCCTCTTCCTTCTTCACAGCAGCCCCAACACGCTTCAAGACAAATTCGACCCCAATATCTTCGCACGTCTTCCTCGTAAATTCGGCGTACATTTCCGAGGGTTTTGAATCTGTCGCCAAAATCCCGACCAATTTGGGTTTACGAGAATGCGAAGGGGATGAGGCGAACGCTTTTATGGACGCTTCAATGTCTGCTCGGTAGATGGATGCGATGGAGTCGGCTTTGAGTAGCTTGCCGACTGGGACGGGTGTAGAGGTTGTTTCGGAAGACATTGGGCCAAGTTGGGTTCAAGTGAAGTTCCTTGAAGTAAAGATTGGGTAGCAGAGCGGATGGACTCAAGATAGCAGCGTGCAATAAGGATATGGAACGGAGGGAGGAGAATTTTACCAGGGCGCGCTACGAGTCAACAAACGTTTTGCCTTTGCAGCGTAAACATCTCGCACCAAAAAGACGTGCTCCTTAGTTTCGCATGATTTTGCAACTCCGGCCGACGGACTATCGGACCCCCGAGCCTATCATTTCCAGGCGCAGCATACATTCCATACCGTCTAGTAATGATACAACGTTCAAAGGGGAAAGGCGATGACCAAAACAGGTCCGCGAGGTTGAATTAGTGATAGAATCGAGAAATTCCAATAGCAGTGAGCAGGGAACTAAAAGGGAAAACGAAGAGACGATGCGCTGGAGACACAGAAGTCATTTGTGGAGGATACCGTTGGGTTTCGCCGGACTCGTCTCCGCTGCAGAGTCGCTGGTCGAATCGTCCATTGGCTCATCACCCTCGCCTTCCTCGGTATCATCCGTCACGTTTTTCTCTTGAACGGACGATTCCTCCTCCTCCTCCTCGTCTGCCATGAGTTGAGCAGCGCGTTTCATGGCCTCGGCTTCGTTTGAATAGTGGCGTCCGCGGGCTCGCACAAATGCCGCGTGCTTCGCCGCCGCTGAAAAGAGATTCCGTATGAGATGCAGTGGTTCTTAGGGAATATACGACACGGTGAAGAGGCGCACCTTCGGGATCAAGTTCTTCATCCTCAGCAATCTCTCCATCAGCATTAGTTCCCTCGGGACTCCTCGACTGAGCTCTGAATTTGGCTTTGCTGGGATCATCGTTCGGCAGATTAAAGCTCGTGCTTCGGCTGGATGTCCGGCTCATGCTTCCAGGCCGACCACTGGAAGTGGAAGATGCCCTTCTCACGTCATCCCCAGACACCGAAATGGCTGCATTTGCAGAGGTATTGGCGTTCGTTAATTCAGCGACCTTGCCAGGGTCCAGTGCTTCCGCGACGACCTCTTTGGAGGTGATCGGAGCCGGAGAGTTGGGTACGCTGGGAGTTTGACCTTCAAGCGAGAAAGGAGGTATTTCTATCGGTGGGTCAAAGGAGGTTGTCCGTCAGTCATCGGCCCCTTGACTCGATACCCGAGCACTTCAGCAGACTAAGCTCACCACTCATGCCTTCGACAGTATCGGTCTCAGCGTCATAGCTAATTCGAGGGGTTGTGAGCAAGGCTGAGCGATATATGTGACAAAGCGTCAGCATTCACCGAACGTAGGGTGTCTTGGGTTCGGTAATCTTCATCAGACTGTCCTTCCCGATCTCCGTAGCAGCAAGATTCTCTTCATCCCAGGTTAAACTAAGAGTACGGAAACTATGCTCAGTTGCTGATACACGGGTAGACAGCATCGCACACACTGGTTGTCGGTGGAGGAGCCTCGAGGGAGAGGCGGAGCGTTCTTTAGGATGCCCTTTGGCTTAACTGGAGGGGTATGTGATGGTGCGTGGTTATCCATGGTCATAGAATTAAGAGGAGGAGTAGTAAGCGTCGGTGTAAAGTGGGTTGTCTAGATGTGGTGGTAGTTGAGAGTTGGAAGCGGGGAAGATTCGATCACGGACCGGCAGCGTAATGACGCCCTTCAAGTCGAATCAAACAGTGTTCGACGTCCCACGTCATCAATGACTGGAACCTTCGCAGTCGCATCTCTGTCAGTATTGGTGGAACGGACATCAAGAATGAGCATGTTCATTTCGCTAATTAGGAGACATCCAGTAACTGCGTGCCCCTTAACTATCATCTCTCCGACAGCGTAGAATGTCCAGGCGAGATCTTCTCCACCTCCATATCTTGAAACACAAAACTCAGAACCCCTGTATTGGATCAGTGGGAAGGTAAGGAACACCAATAGCATCTGCCGCTATACATCAGGGGTTAGATTTTCCACGTCAAACTGTCTGGCAATGAAGCCCTGCTTACTGTCCATCCAAACGCTGTTCCCCCACCAATCTGGAGAAAGCGTGCCGCCTTTCGGAATACCGAGAGCTGCTGCGATAACTACTCCCGAAAGAGAGGTTCCTGGAATTTCTGTTAGAGGCAGTTTTTGATCCAGGCCAACTCCCTTACCAGCATCGAACGCAGCACCGAGAATGTAGTTATACTTGGCCCACCATCGAAAATTCCGTCGCTTAATCACGCATTCTGCCTCGCGATGACGTTAGAGATAGTGCCCAATGCTCCAATCCAGGACACCGCTACTTACGAAAGATGAACCCTACTAACATGGAAGATGTGCAGGGCAAGCTTCCCAACTCGGGCAGGTATGCCGATCCGTATAGAATGATGGGTACGTTCACAAAACGCGCCCAGGACGTTGGCCTCCGTCGCTGCAGTGTCCAAAATGGAATCGGCAGGATCGCCCCTACCACCAGGGCGTACAGCTCCAGGTGGTAGACACCGCCTTGTCCAAACTGGTGACGAGGACCAATCGTTCCCCTATATGGATTTCAAGTCAGCCACTCAGCGGGGCCTCTGTACTTTCACCTACCATAGAATCGAAGCAGTATGCATCACTCGTCCTGACGGGCACGTCAAATGATTCGGCTGATCTGGGCTGCACAGGTCCGGCACCGTTGACAATAACCACCAGTACAATGTCACTTGGGCACAGCAACACATTGTTACAGTCACTACAATGACTTTTACAGGATGTTAGTATAGTATTTTAGTACTCTGCTGTCTTGCGTACCTGAGAAAACCGTTCGAGGGGGTAGTTTGAGGTAGTGACCGAGTTTGAACGCTTCGGTGTAAAACAGAGCCATCCCGACTGTCTCGATGCTATAAGCTTTTGAAATCTATGATTGATTTATTGTTGATTCAGGATGCAGATGGGTGTCTATGGTCGAGTATCACCATGTTCGCGATAGGCCGGCCAGGGAGGAGCGCTCCAGTGACGATTTCAGCGAAGATGTTGAGACTCATTGACTGTCCACTCCAAGCAAAAACACAGACTAAAGGAGGGTAGGACACGGCTGCTAGTAACAATGCGAGCAAAAGTATCCACACGGGCGTCTGGACGTCTGGGACCTGTCAATAAGGCACACCCATTAGTCTGCGGCTGGATCTAGTTTTGGTGAAAGCAACCTGGGGTCAAACCTTTATCGAGATCATTGACGCGGCAAAGCACAGGACGAATATCACCGCATACCACCAAACTGGAATCGTGTTGTATTGCCGCATGAGTCTAGCGTGAATGTCTTCGTCTTGCGTTCTTTTGTTCAGCATCACGTCCAGCAATGTTGGACCATGCTGTAGCGTAAAATATACAAAGAGAGCGGGTATTGTGGCAAAGGCGGCTAGGTAAAGGACGGAGAATGTGGCTGTCAGATAGAGAGGCGAATATTCTGTGTAAGCAGTGGCGTTAAGGGTGAGATCTGGAGTTAGACCGCGATTGAGATTGTATGGCTGAGCAAATCTGTCGAAGGCGCCAGCAGACGACATAGGAAGATGTCCAGATTTCCAAACCTGCGGTAATTGGATAGTTAGCGGAGGGACGTCATCAGTTATCCTTGAAGTACATACGTCGTTGTAGTAGATCGCTGGACTAATTACCCAGCAAGACAAAATGAAACCAAAGGCCATATTCGCTTGCGACCACCAGGGGATGTAACGAGGCTCGTATATGCCGGTAATTTGGTTCCAGTCAAAGGAGAGAATACTCATCCCGAGGCCGGTTAAGGAACCAAATAGTTGGTTGACGATTCTGTTTCCTGATGGACCAATTCAGCGGACAATTTCCCCACCTTTACGAAGGAGATCATACCGGGCCATATCCAACAGATAAATGAAAAGTATGACAAGGCGGTAAAAAGGAAGCCTAATAGGAGATTAACTACCGTCTTGAGTCAATGCAGTAGGCTTACCCGGTAAGAAGTTGTAGACAAACGCGATCGTGGATCCGATCAGGAAGAAACGGTATCGAGGCACATCCATTCCAGCGTGAAGCGTGTTCAACAAAGTGGGATAAACCAGAACTGTCGGCCAGATCGCCGACGGCCGCTCCACGACCAACTTTTGGCCGATGGCGACCATCGATAACCCAAGTAATCGCGAAGCGAGCTCGAAACACAAGGCTGAGCTATATGAATGACATAAAAATCTAAACAGAGACTGCCCAAGCCCTTGATGTGTGGACCTATACTTACAGGAAGCCAATCGAGGTGCCGTATTTCTTACGAATCACGAGGACGATTTGCATCGCGAATGGGTAAAGATTTGAAGAGATAATCATGACAGAGATTAAGGTATGTTCCTTGATGTTGAATGGGCATGGGTTAAGGCTGAACTCCTTGCCCCCAATCCAAGGGAGCGTCCTCGGCACGATCCAGGAACGGATGGGCAAAGCCCACGCCAACGCCTTCCCAACGGGGTATGCAATGAGGCTGGACAAAATTAGGAGTATTATATAACTGATCGAGGTTAGAAGTAGCCTGACTTACATGACTGCAGTGCTATTTATAGCCGGTCCTGCGAGCCGCAGCGCACCATAGGCTCTGACACAGGCGGCTATCAAACAGATTGGTAGTCCGATAACCCAAACTCGAAATGTCAGAGCCGGCATTTCAGGATCGTCGATATTCGAGACTCAAACGCGGACTTCCAGATAAGGGGAGTCTTCTTCGCCCACTTTCATATTGCCGATGCGCTCGTCCTGTAAAAGGCAGTTCGAAGGCGGACTTCACCGGCAAGCCGACGCAACACAGGCCAGGTAAGCAAACGACTAATGTGACCCGCGTTCAAAGCCAAATCACGTACAGAACTGGTATGTTCGCGAGGTCCTTTTCCACATCGCGATCGATTGCCTCGATATCCTTGGCCTCCAGTTCAACAGACGCCCTGTCGGACGAGCATCTGGATAACGGGGGACGAGGCCCACCTTCGGTTTGTGAAGCTCGGGAGCGAGATGATGGGGCCATATTTAAAGGTAGCACCAGGTTGGGACTCGTTGAAGGGGGAGATGCAAATGGTGTGGCCGTGGAAGCAGAGTGGGAGGCATTGTCGACGACCCCACCGACGGCTCCGACAGAGTCGCGCACAAATGTGCCCAAATCCTCAAGGGCTAGGTAATCCGGGGGAGTAACTGGAGGTGGAGGGGCGGAGAGCGACGAATGGGTAGTTTGAGGGGCAACAGATCTACTGCGAGCGCTTGTGGAGCGCCCACCAGATCTACCAGTGGTTTCTCGTGCATGTTGCAAGGGCTGGGTCCCAGGTTGAAGTGGAAGGGTGAAGGCAAAAATGGAGGAAGCATTTGTTCTCGGTATATGGTCGAGAGGGTGGTTGGTCGATGATGATTGGGGGTTTGGAGGCGAAGACATCGTGAGGCGCCGGTATCCCTCCTAAACAGCTGGAGCGACCGTTTTTATGTCGAGGCTGCGACTCTGGCAAGCGTGGATCGATCCACTAGAATTAAAAAAAATTACTCGTGATTCGAAGCGAAATATTGCAGATAAATTGGCTACCGAAGCGTTGGGGTTGGGTCAGGCTCAGCTCATGGATTTTGGCTCAGGAACGCCGAGGTAAACCCTTATCATCGATGGTGAGGGGCGGTTCGGATAGAAGCTCATTCGTAGGTCCAATACAGGCCCAGGTCGGATTAGAGCTCCGAAGTTTGAAGCCAGGGGTGTGACTGGCTTCTAGTCGCCTGCATACATATGACCGTGACTCTTCATGGTGGTCGAAGATGATGGAACGTGCCAAGTGATCCCGTATATTGGGAGATACAGGAAAAGTTTGATTTAATCCTCTGATGGGATAGTGGAAGGGCGCCATTCAGGCTTGTGGTGGAGGTTTGCCGAGCAGATGGGACGTTCCTACTTCTTCAAGGCTTTACGTTTGTTTGCATTTGCCCAGGACGCAGGTTTTGATCCACGCCGCCCTGAACCCAGACTTGAGGTCGGCAGAGTGATCCATGGTCATAGAAGTAAGAGGAGGAGAGTGGGCGTCGTTGTAATGTGGGTCGTCTAGATGTTGAGAGTTGGAAGCGGGAAAGATTCCGTCACGGACCGGCAAGCGCGTAATATTTGACGCTCGCCAAGTCGAATCAAACAGCCGCCATCCATGACTAGGGCCCTCGCAGTCGCATCTCTAAATAAGGATTAGTGTAACTGACATCGCGAATGAGCATGTTCATTTCGCTGATCGGGAGACATCTAGTAATTACAGGCCCCCTAACTATCACCCCTCCGACAGCGTGGAATGTCCAGGCGATATCTTCTCCACCTCCAATCTCTTGAAACACAAAGCTCAGAACCCCTTTATTGGATCAGTGGGAAAGTAAGGAACGCCAGTAGCATCTGCCGCTAAACACTAGGGGTTAGATTTTGTACGTCAAACTGTCTGGCATTGAAACCTTGCTTACTGTCCATCCAAACGCTGTTCCCCCACCAATCTAGAGAGAGCCTGCCCCCTTTTGGAATACCGAGAGTAGCTGCGATAAGTACTCCCGAAAGAGAGGTTCCTGAAAATTTCTCAGAGGGGCTCTTGATTCAGGCTAACTCTCTTACCAGAATCCAACGCAGCACCCAGAATATAGTTATACTTGGCCCACCATCGAAAATTCCGATGCTTAATCACGTATTCTTCCATGCAATAACGTTAGAGATCGTGACAGATCAAACTAGGACACCCCTACTTACGAAAGATGAACCCGGTTAAAATGGAGGATGTGTAGGACAAGCTGCTTCCCGAGTTGGGCAGGTATGCCGATCCGTATAGGATTATGGGTACGTTCACAAAACGCGCCCAGGACGTTGGCTTCCGTCGCTGCAATATCCAAAATGGAATTGGCAGGATCGCCCCTACCACCAGGGCGTACAGCTCCAGGTGGTAGACACCGCCTTGTCCAAACTGGTGACGAGGACCAATCGTTCCCCTATATGGATTTCAAGTCAGCCACTCAGCGGGGCCTCTGTACTTTCACCTACCATATAG